>NDGM010956418.1:0-10251 GCA_002564305.1 Octomys mimax | reverse complement strand
CAGGCTGACATACCATTTTTGAGCTTTGGAAAAGAAACAAATCATGTTATTGTCAAGCCACTTACTGAGACATCATGCTCTCAGCCCTACTGGCTTGGCTATAGTCAAAAGAATCAAACAAAGCCGTTGGCTATGAATTTCATCCCTCTGGCTTGCCTCACCGACTCCTCCTCCCCCACCGCTGCTACCTCAGTTCCACCAGCAATCTGAGTGCCCTAGAATTTGTTCCAGGAACAAGTTAAAATTCCTGCTCCTTTCAACTGATTGGCAATGCAAATCTCTTTTTCTTTCCTTTTTATTTTTTATTTTTTTAGAAAAATAAATTCTGAGTGTTGAAAGATCCAAGGTAGATAGTTCCAGAGCCTAAAGCCCATGATGAGAAAAGGAAAATGGAATGATCAATTTGTAGGACTATACATAAGGTATACATGAAGTGCAGTCTACTGAGCAAATGCCTAATACCCAATTGCCTCTCAGGGAACCCAGGCTCAGGGCCTCATGCTGGATTCTGACACCTGTCACCATTCCTGAGTGAACTCAAGGGAGTTGCTCTACTCAATCAAGGTGTTAGGGTCTTCCTGTTAACCACTTGCCTTAGGGCCTTATGTAGTTCCATATTCATTGTACTGTCAACTTCCCTCCCCTCCCCATTGAGGCAGAATAGGAATGCAGTAATAGTCCTATGGAATGGTGGGGAGGGAAATGTGTGCAAACAATGTTGTTTAACAGGCCATTGGATGGGAAAAAAAATTACTGGCACCTTTACATTTGTTGGAGTGAATGTGTATGTGTGTGTTTGCACATATAAAGTGTGGTTTTCTTTTTGTTTTGGTATTAGATTTTTCTTTGAAAAATGCCATTTGCTAGAAAAAAATCCAAAAGAGAACACTAGAGTCAATACAAGGTAAAAAGAAATTGTTCAAAACGCAACACTGTTGGAAGCACAAATAATGAAATTTAAATTTTCACTCACTCCTAGAATCTATGATTTGAAGGAAGGAAATTTATATCCTTGCGTCCTCACTTCTAACCCACCTTTGGGAAATGGGCTACAAACTATAATAAAACTTACTTGACAGGTTAACTCTGAGCATAAAATAAACAGAATATATAAAGTACATTGCAGTTACCTCCCACTTTGTCCTCCTAATCTACCCCATACCAACTTAACCCATTTCATGCAAGAACCTCATCTCCATCTGAACAAATCTTTCTTTGTGGTCAAGTTAGCTTCCTGGGGGGCAGGGGAGATGTTTGGGGCTGGGAAGATGGCTCAGTAGATTAAGTGCTTCCCTGGCAAAGGCAAGGGCCTGAGTTCATTCCCCGGTTCCACAAAAAAAAAAAAGTTAGCTTCCTGGGCATAAGGTCTACGAAGTTACAGAGGTCCTCTGCTTAGAAAGGCCCCTTGCTTGCATACTGCTCTGCTATTACATATTGAAATTGCTAATGATTTTTTATCTAAAGCCCACCATAATACATTGTTCTGTAGTCAATAAACATGTAGCTAGTCTTACTCATATTTTAGTTTTGAAAGTCTGAATGACTCTTAGCCTTAGTAGTGTTTCCCAATCTGTTTGAACAATGATAAACAGAGAACATGATATCACATGTATACTAGAGTAGACTGCTCTAAAGTCCCAGATCCAGCCAGCTATGTGGGAGGAAGTGGTTGTTATGGCAAAATGTGACCATCTAGCATCACACAAAGCTGCTGAGGACACCTAGGAGTTGTCCTGCCATGCAGGAAAATGTCCCATGAGTTCACCTCGGTGTGAGTCAGCTGTATTTCAGGACCTTCTCTGGCAGTCAGGCAAACAGATATCTATGAGCTCACATATTATTCAAGTTCTCACTTTCAGGACCACATTAATGTGGCTCTGGTCATGGGGATGATCACCCCCTTCTCAATAGTTCCCAAATCCTGCCCATTTTATCACACCAGTTTCCTCTATAAAACTTGCCCTGTGTGTATCAGCCAACACTATATCATCTTTATATCAAATGATTACTGATTACTCAATCTATACAAAGTATTGAGGCAATGCGGGGCATGCAATTTTAGGTTACACACACATGCTCCTGCCCACGTGACACCCGCTGATGTTTAGAATGAAAACCAGGGGGCTTTGAATGCAGTGTGTTCAGAGGCATTATAGAAGTAGTGTGAGAAAGTATTCATTTCTTAGGTGGCTGTAACAAAATGCTACAAGCTTGGTGGCTTATAATAACGACATTTTTTACATTTTCTCACCATTCTGGGGGCCAAAAGTCCAAAATCCATTGTTAGGACAACAAAATCAAGGTGTCAGCAGAGTCACACGCTCTGTGTCACTAAGGAAGAAGCCTTCCTCTTTCCTTCCAGCTTCTGGTATGCATCTGTCCTCTTCTCTGTTGTGTCTTTCCTGTATGTTTCTTATAAAGACACTGCACTTGGGGTCTCCTGGACAATCCAGGATGATCCTATGTTTCTTAATTACACTTGCAAAGACACTTTCCATCTAGGATAAAACTCACAGGTTCTGGGAATCAGGAAGGCATCACACTTTCGGAGGTGGCCACTATAACGCCTACTTAGCGGCTCCTAACCCTGCACTGGGGGATTGGGAGGGGTCTTCTTGGGTAAAATAACACTTACACTAAGGCAAAGAAGAGGAGAAGTGAAACTATTTCTAGAAATAATACGTGTTAGTATCTCAGTGCAAAATTAAACAAACTGGATTCCTAGAACTAAATGAAGCTAAAAGTGATTGGAGATAAATGTACAAAGTAAAAAAGGGTAAGAAAAGCAGCTAGAGAAGCAGTAAATGCCAAATCAACAAGAGCTTTGTAACCACGGATAGCTACTTGGACCGCTATAACCATAGGAAGCCATGGGAGGGTATTTAGCAATGGAAAGACTTTATCAAATCTAGGAAGATTACATGGCTGGAGTACAGGGAATGGTTTGGAGCAGGCCAAGGCTAGAACTAGGGAGATTGGTTAGGAAATAAGGACACAACCCAGGCTTTGCATTGTAAGTTAGGTGGATGGTATGTAAAGAAAAGCCAGAGCGGATACATTCAAGAGGTTGAGCCAGAATCAGCAGGATGTGGGAAGTGATGCACCTTTGGTGGGGAAGTCAGATGAGGCCCAACCTTCTAGCTTCTGGTTTGGGTAGTGTTGCTATTGGTGAGGTGGGAACTGAGGAGGTGCAGTTTCAATGGGCACTGTAGAGATGAGGGGGCATTGTTCCTGGGGCAGCCAATTGGAGATTCAGTGGGCATTTGGACTCAAAGCTGTGAAGCACAGAAGCGAGGGCTGGGCTAGAGATATGGATGCAGGAGTGAGAAGCATACGGATCATCTGCTAAGTCATGGAGTAAACAAGCACACTCAGGGGAACAGGTAGAGTATAAAGGGAACAAGGGCTCAGCACAAAGTGCTCCAGAGCAGTGACCCTGGAGTGATAGGCAAGACACATGGATGTGGCAAATGGCAGAAGGCCCAGAAGGGGGTGACTTCCAATACACTCATCCCTTGTGTCTATGACAGCTGTTTCCAAAGCCTCTGAGTGCGCCACGTCTGGGGGCACTCAAGCTTCTTTCATGAAACAGTGTGGTAGATGCATGTAGCCTATGCACATCCTTCCGTGTACTATAAGTCACCTCTAAATTATCCATATGACATTATATAAAGTCTATTTAAACAGCACTTGGATTATGTTTTTAGGGAATAATACCAAGTGAAAAAAGTGCAAATGTTCATAACACATGCAATATTTTCTGAATGTTTTGTTTGTACATGTTTGCAGTACATAGGCTTACAAAAGGGGAATTGGTACATAAAATACCTTTTTTTTTTAATCCACTACCTCTCTTCTTTCCTGGTCCTTCCAATTCTTGGAGCTCTTCCTATTTGCACAATTTCCCTCTTTCGATTCTTTTTTCCCATCCACTTATCCTCCTCTCCCTCCATCTCCTACTCCCCTATCCATTTGAAAAACAGCTCCCTACTTCTGACTTACCTGTCTTCTATTCTGCTTTTTTCTGCCATAAAAAGATAAACTTCAAGCATTCATAGGTAAGTGAACACAACTTGAGGCCATAACATTAAGTGAAACAAGTCAGACACACAAGCTTAAATATGGCTTGTGGATATTTTCAATCTGTTGTTGGTGGAATCCCATAAATACAAAACCCTGAATGTATTTAGTTATAATGAGTTCTATAATAGAATTGGAAACTCATTATCTGTTGCACTATCCCGTTGCTCATTTTAAATTTCACTGAACGATTCATGGGCAATAGTGTTCTATGCTACACTGCTTTGGTCTCTATTTTGTATGCTTGGGAACCAAAGCAAAGACTCCAAGCAGAGCCCTCTCTGAGAATTAGCACTAAGCAATTGACTGAGTGGCAACTATGCAGAGTCTGAGTGAGAAAAACAAGAGGAAGGGACACTCCCCATTTCCTCTGTTCCCTCACTAAGACCCATTGTCACCATCAAGTAACACTCTATAAACTTAATTTTTATTATGTTTCCATAAATTAAATAGTATCTTCTTTTGCACTTGCTCAAGGTGTTTCCTTCTCTCTCCCCTCCCCCGTGTACTTCTTCCCCAACTAGTTAAGTCCTATATAATACCACCGTCCCACACAAAACCCTGCTGTGATGAAAGTGTTTGGTAACAATGCTACCCAGATGCTAGCCACTTGCTTCAGGTAGCAATTGGGTAGCTGAACATGGAAGATGAACTTCCTATTTTAACCAATTGAAATTTAAATACACTCATGTAGCTAGGGGCTATAATATTGAGTAACATAGCTATATAAACTTCCATGAACTTAAAATTCAGTTGTTTAGGCAACAATCTCTGAAATCCTCTCTCAAAATCAGACCTAGTCTCCCTACTCCACACTGTCTAGAACATTGTACTTTCATCAAACTAAAGAGGATTATAATTTGGAACAATTTTACATTGCTTTAACAGTTTGATATCCACCCAAGAATGACCTCTGGAAAAACCAGTGTGTATCTCAGTTGCCATAATGTTTCCCACACCTGGGACAGTCTGTGCTTCTGACTGTGTGCTCAATAAATACTAAACTGAGAAGATAAATGAATGAATAATAAAATAATTCCCTAAAATATTTTGTGGGATTACATGCCAAAGAAATATTCATTAAATAGCCACAGATTATAATTGTATAATAGATGATTATGGAGGACTAATACTTTAATCAGCAGAAATTGGGAATGACAGGGAAGGTGCAAGTTTTACAGGCTCAGTTTGTGGTAGTCAAATTTGAAGTGCTCGATCTTATACCTTATACCTTTGATCTATTGCCAACCAAAACCCCAAAGGCTTTCACAACTCAAGATGGCGTGCCACACCCCTTCTGTCTTGCACTATACAGCTTATATGAAACCAATGGCACTTCTCATTAACAATCTTCTCTTCCGTGAAAGCTAGGTATATGGCTCAGACTCTGAAAGTTGCTCTAAATCCTGACTTTCTCAGTGTACCAGTCTCTACTCCAGCTTTATATTCTTTCAATCTTTAACAAATTTCCATAGCTCTTAATTCAGCTAATTTTTAAACATTGACTCTGCTAAGAACTATAAAAATTCTTCTCCAATAAATTACACAAGTAAGCATTTTTGGATATGTCTTTTTAATAGTTGTCCTGGAATAAAACGTGACCTGGTCAGACATTCTAGTTTTACTGAAGTATCTGGGGGTTCCACTGTGAGCACCCCCTTTTAAGTTCCAGTTCCTTTTCAGCACTGTTTCTTCCACTTGATCCTGACAAATAAGTAGAATCTGAAGGTTCCGTGGTGGGTTCAGTTGAATCCAACTCCTACATCAAGGCAGAGAGAGCCAGGGTCTTGTTCCAGTGCCCAACCTGCCTTACAAACCCATGAAGGGAGATTTCTAAAAGCAGTGGTCTATGGTCACTTCATGTTAGAGCCAAGATCTGAGACCCAACTATCAATTCAAGAAAGGTAATGCAAAACTGACTACTAGTGTGGAAAACCCAATGAGCTGGGGGAAGCCAAAGAGAAAGGGCAGTGAGGGGAGAGTGGCAGTTCTCAAAACCTGCTGCCATTATGGTAGCTCTGGAGGCTTGAGGGGGAGACACTCTGACAAAGGCAACAACTGAGGAGGTGGCTGTCTGTGGTGATTGTGATTCAGTAGAGGTGAAAGAGGCATTTTTCTTTATTTTGAAGCCAGCTTGTCCCACATAAGAGTGTGTGCTGCATGAAGTTAAAAGGGTTTCAGCATATATCACAGTGTCCCAGGCAATGGACAGATGCCTCCCTTTCAGGCCTTTCACAGCTTTAGTGACCGAGAGTACAAGTGACACCAATAGGAGCAACTACCTTGGGGCTCTGCCTCCTGAATTTTCCCCATCCCAGGAGCAGCTGACAGGCCTTTTATTGCCAAAAGACCATTGGCCACAGCCCTCTGCTTCACAGAACAGTTGTTCATACCCAGAGCTCACATCCGACCCCTTTCCTGCTGTTACATCACTGTTCCTTTCTTGCCTTCCTTTAGAAGCTTAGAAGCTCTGAAATGAGTAACTTTGTACTGGATCATCCACTAGTAGTCTAACCTGCTGTGAACAGGAGTCAGCACGGTACGGTCATCTTTCAAAGATCTTTGAAGCAGATCAAATGAATCCCAAAAGTGAGCAGAGCTAGGCAGAAAAAGATGAAAAATCTAGCTGCCAACATCATCAGGGGATTCCCACTTGGCTGGAGGCACAGCAAAGGAGTGGTGAAGCTACTGACTAAAGCATTGGCGGGTCGGACAATGCTGTGGCCTGTGCTGTCCTGCCTTGCATTTCTGCATCATTTGTCAGCCTAGGAACTTCCTGTGCCATTCCCTGGGGCTCAGTGGTTAGTTTTATTCTTCTCATTTTCAACTCAAAGAACATGCCTTGAACAAATACTGTACCCCTTAGGCCTTTCTGCAATCAGGCCCTGTGGCCTCTGCAATGCCAAGTTGGCTAATAGTTCCTATAGGGGTCTGTTGGTGCCTTGGGAATCCCTGGGAGAACTGTAGGAAGGAATGAGGACAATATAGAAAAGAAGCAAGAGCTGGGCAGGTGGTGGCCCTTTATCTGATTAGCAAAGGACCTCTATAACAACAGTAGGGACATTTATTTATACCTTTGCAAAGTTAGTGTCATGTGACACAAGGTTGCCTAGGTACTAATAGCACACACTGACCAATTGGAATGCTTTTCTCAGGACTGAGGCAGCTTGACTGCTGTAGGCAATGAGGCCCGGTCCTGCTCTCATACAGATGATCAATTTCCAGCCTAAGCGGCTCCCAACACATCTCCAAAGCCTCCATCATAGTGAGAAGCTCTCCCATCAAGCCTCAAGCAGGCCGGATGCTTGCACAGAAACTGCTCCATGTAATTCTATTTCAAAGCCTTGTTCCTCCTCACTCACCCTTTCAGGCAACTGTTTTCATTCAAGTCGTGATTTCCGCCTTTATTTCTGCCCAGATTTCTCTGCTCATCCACACAAGGCCAGAGGGAACTGGCACATGTATCAATCTGAGCAAGCCGTTCTCCTTGTTAAAATTGTATGTGCTCCCACTGTCTTAAGGGAAGGTCAGCTCTCCCGAGCTCCGATGCAAGGCCCTCTGTGGCTGTGCTCGGGCCCTTTCCGTGCCCACCCCTGGGTGGGCTCCTGGTCTCTGACAGCCCCTCCTCGTGATGTGCAGTGGTTGAGACTTCTTTGTGAGCACCCACATCCTGCTTTTGTCCCAAAGTGTTTCTTTTCTAGCTCCACACAGCTCAGTGTCTCTTCTTCTGAACCTGAGGTGAGACTAATCCAGCACTGTCGGGGTCCCTATGGGATCACTAACTTCGCTCCTTCTCGATAAGGGGGTTTTAACTCCAGGAGAGTCAGAGGTAATTCTTGGCAAGTGAGACTAGAAAAATGTTCTTTTTATTACAAAGCACAGATATACATAACTACATAAACAAATAGTGTCTCTAAGATTAAAATTTCATGGGGAAGGGGAGGAATGATAAAAAGCACATGAAAAGGCTTCGCAGACCACAATAATAAAGGCTGAAGGGAGTTGCTCATATACATTTCTTACTCACCAGACCGTGAGCTTTTGGCAAATTTCCCGAGCCAACGGAGGCTCTGACACATGGAAACTTTCAGAAGAAATGCTAACGGAAAAGTGGAATGAATGCATACATGAATGAATCTCCTTACTCATTCTGAGAGAAGGTATTACTGCCTACTATGGTTTGTGTCTAGATGTCCCCCCACAGCCTCATGCAACCATGGGATAGCTTCTGGAGTTTGTGATTGATTCGTGGTCCAGTGCTGGGATTATGTGTGTGAGTGCTACACACACCCTGAGGCAGGCAGCCTGCATACAACATGGGGAGGGTGAAGCAGGCTCGCTCACTCTCCCACTCTTCCCATTTTGCTCTTGCTGCTTTTGCTGTTTTCCACCACCGTGAACTCCTGCCCTCTGCCATGTGCCACTTTGCTTTGGAGTCAGCTGAGGACAGACAGAAACTTCTACAAACTGTGAGCTAAATACACTTTTCCTTCCTTAATTTGGGCATCAGATATTTTTGTCTCAGCAATGAGGAAAAAGTAACTAAAACACTGCCCCATGGAAAGAAGATAAGGTAGGGCCGGCCAAATAGCTTAGCAGATTAAAATGCTGTGCCAGGGGTTTGATCCCTGGGCCTGCCTTGCTGGCCCTGCCCCTGGGGCGTGCTGAGACTGCTATTGAGACTGGGTGCGGTGGCATGTGCAATCCCGGCTCTTGGGAGGCTGTAAACAGGGGGATCACTATGAGTCTGATCTGCACAGTGAGACCCTGAACATCCTGTAGACCCTTCCTTAAAATATAGAGGAAAAAAAAAGTAAGAAAACAGATGCTAAATGCCAGATTTTCTCCCAACATCATCGGAATCACAGAGTTATTCAGTACTTACGTGGAAACATTTTAGATCTGAGACTTCTAGACTCCAAGTCCAATGCTCTCTCACCTTCTTTTACTATGACTGAATTTACACAAAAACAGAAGAATATGTTTTTCCATTTTCCTTCAAAATTTTAGAATATTTTGGTTGGGATATCCTAAGATAATTTAAATGACCAAGAACAAATCTAACAAGTCAAGCCTACCGTCCTGCAGATGAACAGAGGCTTTGTCTCTGCTTTTGGAGGTTTCTGGAGGGAGTGGTGGCCTTCAGCCTCATGCACAGAGGCGAAGCCAAGGCAAAATGAGACATAGCTGTAGCTACTCAGCTTGTCCCAGACTTTTGAAGTTAGTCCAACTAAATCAAATTTTCAAAAATCGACCTCTCCGTACCCCCCAAGAACCCATCTGTGCAGTGCAGGCTACTTTATCCTCAGAAGGTGAGGAGAGTGGAACAAGAAAAGAATACACAGAATTATAATCCAAGCACCAATGCAATCATAGTTGTGCAATTTACTGAATTTTAAGCCAGGAGATGCACTACAATCAAGATATAATGAAGACAGGAATGTTGTTAATATAAAGATACTGTCCTTGTTGGTAGCTAGCAAAGTGACATCTATAAAACAGTTTTATGAGTCAATTTGGAGAAGCAGGCGGAATTGAGTAGCTCGAGCAAGTGCTTTATTCTAACCAAGGTCAAAATGAAGTTTGAAACCTGATTTATGAATCTGCTTGTTGAATCAGACTTTCCTTATTTTCTATTCCTGAGCTTATAAGCAGAACGGAACCTGTGGAAAAATTCCTGCTGAGAGGTAGTTATTAGTTATTCACGTAGGACATAAACTTTTTCTTTTAAGTCTGAACACTTCATATACACAGGAAAAGTGCATTAACCATGCATATAAAATTCACAAATTTTCACAAAAAGAACAAACAACCACCCAAAAGAAGAACAGTTTTGGATCCCCCAAATCCTCCAGTAGCCCTCCCAGTCTCTATCCTCTGGGGTTACTATGGAGTAATTTTGCTTCTTTTTGAATTTTAAACAAATGAAATGATACAATGGACACTCTGTGTCTGATGTCTTTTTACTTGACAAATAAATAAATCTTTGAGATTTATCTACATTGTTCCATTTAACAATACTCTGTACGCTCTTGTTGCTGAAAGAATTTCATTATATAGAACACCATCTTTATAATTTTCCTATTCTACTATTCCAAATTAGGCTTGTTTCTGCCTTGTTGCTATTGTATATAATGCTGCTATGAATATTTTTCTTACATGTCTATTGAT
>NDGM010956398.1:0-11109 GCA_002564305.1 Octomys mimax | reverse complement strand
TCTTGCTTCTTTCTTCCATCTAGTGTGCGGGCTTATTGTTTGGTGAGACCCACAGCCAGGGTGGATTTCCCCCCTAAGTGCACTGGCCTACATGTGAGTCATGAACAGACAAAACCAGAACTCACCAGCTAGGTGTTCTCATTGAAGTGAAGTTTAGATTTCTGTACTAACAGTCATAGAGAACTGGGTAAGCTGGAAAGCCACTTCTAAATATCTATTATGAAAATTTATTGCAAAAAAGAAAAAGTTTTTGAAACCACAGAAGTATGAAATATTTTAGTAATAAGAAGCTTGATGATGATATGGATATAAAATTTACTTTTGTATTTTAGCTTGCTTACAAAACCTTGGATAGCTTCAATGTGATGAATGGGTAGAAATTTAAGAAAAATAAATCTGAATTTATTCTAAGATATTAAACATAAAAACAAATATCTACAAAACTAACTTTTAGGTATCATCATAAAAAAGTAGAATTAATGTCACACTTTTTAATAGCTTTCAACACAAAATTTATTTTGAGGTTTGCTTTTAGTATAGACACTGAAAATTTCAAACATGAATTTGCATACATCTGATTTGTTGTGAAAATGATATTGTTTCAAATTTCTCTTTCTTTTGTTGGTGGGGGAATACCAGGATATTTCAAAATTTTGTCTCATAGTAGACATTTATTATAATTTTTATATCTTCAACTTGAGAATTATGCTTGCTTTTCTAAACAAAAACCATGTTGCACATCTCTGTATAGCTTGTCTTTAGATATTTTTTAACAAATCTGTTTTTAAGGATTAAACTTTGTAAGGGCCCTGGACCTATTCAGGACACTCACGGGAGTTTGCATTCTCTTGAGCCATAGTTTGAAACATTAGGTTAGTTTGGATTGTATCTATAGATAAAAATACTTTTATAAAAACTTATTATTTAGAAAAGTCACATTTTTCCTATGGTCCATTCATGTCATCCCCAGCTACCTCTTTCTGGACCTGCTAATGTCTAATGTTCTAGTGAGGTGTATGAAGCATATTCTCAAACTTTACTGCTTCAATGAAATATCACCTACTATTGCCCTCAGATTTTGAACTCTATTAGCCTAATGACACACCTGTGGAATGTGTTAAAGATCCTCTTGCTGGCTTTGGAAAATAATAAAACAATGTAGAAAAGGTATTTAGTCTTTTAGAACTCATAATCAAACATGTATTTTCAGCAAGACACATAGACCTATGAAGATAAAATTGAGTAGCAAAACTACTTTATCCTAACTACAAAAATACCCTTTGTCCTATGTTCTACAACAATTTGAAGTTAAATGGAAAGCCTCAAGTTACAGTGTAAAAGAGTTTTGAACTAAAATGTTGATCACATTCTCAAATTCATAAATTCTAAATTGCAAACAATACAAAACTGACACAATACTTTGATGAAAAAGTCCTCATTAATTTGTTAGTTTTCCCTCTTATATGTTCAGATTTTGTGCAGAGAAGTACTTAGCAGGTTTACTGAAAATTTAGAAGAGAATAGCTAAGGAGATATATGAATGTTCATATATTTATATTGTGTGATAAATACATAAATTAATTAATCTTAATATAAGAATATAAGTAGAATCCAAAGAAATTTGTAAAATCTTTACTAGCATTTTCCCCTAAAAACACACAACAAATTAAACTTATTTTTATTCCTTTTACTAAATTACTGATAAAAGTCTTTTTCTTCAATTTAAAAATATTGTGCTTTGTCTATTCATTTAATTAAACAAAGCATTAAATGACCTTGGCATGCAAAGTAGGACAAGTAATCCTCTTACAGTTATAAAAACATTCATTGCTTACCTCAATTCAATCAATTGAATTTACTTACGCTAAAAAGGAACACACTATTAAGTAGAAAATAGTTTATTTTAGCATGGAAAGATTTAAAAAATGCTATGCAACAGAGAAACACTTAATTTGTTGTAAAAGAAAAACAGAAATCATTTTTACCAACAACTACTTCAGTTTTCTTTGTGATGTTGGAAAGGTCTTTTTGAAGTAACTTTTTTCTTAATAGGATAAATACTTATCCATGTTGAGGTTAGGAAGTGCAGTGGAGTGTTATACAGAGAAAATTTATTAGCATTTTAGTTGGGGAAATGGGCTCTATATTCCTGTGAAATGCAGCCGTAAAAGTCTAAAAGCCAACTGAGCTAGAGGAATTTCTTCCCATTACCTATGTCAAACAAGTTATAGGCATGTTCAATTGCTATTTGAATAATTTATAACTGGCTATTGTCATGATGTAATGCACCCTAAGCAATTACAGTCAGCTTTTTTCATTAGGTTTTCAGACTTAATTTCAGAAAATGAATTCATATTTAGAGCTTAGAGCACCTGGTGTATGACTAAACTTTACATCAGCACAAACAATTGGGCTATTTGATGAGAGGAGCATGCTTCGGGATTCAGTCAGCGTTTTGTGACTGCGAGTGCTAATTGCTTGGAGTGGTTGACTTCACACGCTGACAATACTTCTATGTATATGAACTTTGTTTGAAACTACACACAACTGGCTCTATGTTGAATATGTTTTCAGTGTTGTTTCAATAACTTAGAGTCACTTTAGAAGTGAAAAAGCCAAATTTTCCAAAATTGTTTCAAAACCTAACATACAAATTTACAGATCACAATACATTTACATACAACTCCATGGACAGTAGAAGACTAGGGCGAGGGGCAGCCTGCCTCTCCCAGCCAAGGAACGCTGCTGAGGGCAAATGGGGTCCTGTCGACAGGCCATTCTCCACGAAGTAGCGCAGCTATGGTATCCTGACAGCAGTCGCTCTGGATTTCACTTCAGTGACAGACATCTCTGGACTGAAGCAGTGCAGGACATCCTGCAGCAGGAAGGAATATCTTAGAAGATGCCGCTTTTAGAACAATGATTCCTAAAAACAATTATATTACAAGTTAAATAAGAAGTAATCCCTATCTTGGATGTTAAGACTCATGATACTGATAAGATTTGTGTAAATGTGAAACATAGTTATAACCACTTATTTTACATTTGAATAACGTTTGTATTGTTAATAAAATTTTCTAATTCATGATAAAATGAAAACTTTTTTTTTTTTTTGTATTTTAGGACAAGGTCTACAGGGTCTCGCTGCATAGAACAGACTCATGGTAATTCTCCTGCTTACAGCCTGCCAGGGCTGGAATTACAGGAGTGCACCACCATGCCCAGTCTCAATAGCCATCTCAGCATGCCCGGGGCTGGAGCTGGCACTGCAGTCCTGGGAATTGAACTCCCAGCCCCTTCCTCTGCCTAAGCAGGTGCGTTAATCTGCTGAGCTATTTGGCCGGCCCTTGAGAACATTATTTATGATGCTAATCTTATCTTGCAGGTGATCATGGCATTTAAAAAATTTATATTTACCAACAACCACCTTCACATATTTTTAAAAATTGATTTATATGTTACTAGTATAAATACTGGCACCAAATTCTAATTAACCTTATGAAAAATGTCTTGAACACAGTTACTACAGGACTATACTATTTGTACCATTATTCTTTGTCTCAGAAAGTTAACATGCTCAGCACATTCTGCAGAAATATTTGAGATCTACAAGTGAAAAAAGAAATAACAAAGGGCAGTCAAGACTGTGCATGGACTTGTACACTATGATTTTAAAATAGATAGATAGACAGATAGATAAATGGAACAGTTAAAACCACCAGAGGGAATAAGAGAAAAAATATTGTGAAGAAAACTTCATTTGAGCTTAAAATGACAATTAAATCAGATGACTACAAAGAGTTTCCTACATAGAGGTTAAAGTATGAACAAAGTTTTAGGCAAAAAGGAATGAATAAGTTCTTGCTTCTCCAAATATTCCCTTCCTCTTTCCCTCCCTTCCTCCCCTTTGCCTTTCTTCCTGCCTCCCTGCCTGCCTGCCTTCCACCTCCTTCCCTTACTTTCTCCCCCCATCTCTAGCTCGCTCTTTCTTTCTTTCTTCTTTCTTTCTTTCTTTCTTTTCCTTTTTTGTTGCTTCCTCTTTGCCTTTAAGTAAATAATAATAGTTGAAACATACAGAAAATATGTTAAAATTATTAAGACTATAAAGTAAATTAAGGAGATACTTTAAAGGCTGGAAGATATTTTAATATGTTTTTATTTTATTAGGTAATGTGATTCTTGAATAATTTTTAGGAGACTCATGTGATTATTACCTCTATCCATTCTTTGTGGAAAGTATTGTACAAAAGAGAAATAAAAAGCTGAGATTTTTCTTTGGTGACTAATTCAGGACAAGAATGGGATGCTAACAGGATAAGATAAATGAAGGAAAACATAGAGTCAAAGTTAGATGGTTTTACCTGAGTGAGAGAAAATTGGAACACCATTTGCAGAAGTTAAAAAATAACAAAAGAGATGCAGTTTAGGGCACATCAATACAAATTGTTTCACATTGAAGCATTTTGATACATGCCTAGAAAACAAGGGTAAGGAGAGAGTAAGATTTCATTTATGGGACTTAGAGGTACCAAGACCAAAAAATCTGAACTTCTTGAATGAAACTTTATTGAGACTGAGGAGGATACATTAGGATACATTTTACTCTCAGGTGTTCTGTGCTAGGCATTGTATCATCAGAATCCTAGTTAGAAGTCTTCTTGAGCTGGGAAGATGGTGAGGTGGTTAGCAGCAACAACTCATCCTCTTCAAAATTCTGATCCCAAACACTAGAAAACAACAACTTGGGGAAAAATGAAAGGAGGGAGTGGATTCCTGGGATTCAGGAAAGAAACATTAGAGCCTCTGCATACACTGAAATAAGCAGACCACAAGGCACAGATAGGCAGGGATGATGGCTGCTCCCAGGCTCCTGGCTTGTGGCCTGGGAAAGGAAGATCAAAGCTACAGTCATGAGAGGGCTGGTCAGGAGACATTTAGGTAGAAATACCTCAGTGGAATGGAGCAATGGATGCTGTGAGCTGCCGTGTCTGCTACTGAGAGTACTTCTTCAGAAACCTTTTTAAGGAAAGGCCAACTAAAGTGGCTTCGTCTCAAAGCTCCAGTATTAAACTCCCACTGTGACAGGGCAAGGGACAACCATGGGTGCTGTCTATGGTAGAATAGAACCATGGTCCTGAGGGCAAGAGACACCCAGAATATTGCAAGCTATGACACATGCTTCAGCCCCACGACCAGGGAACAGATTCAACATGGAATCACACTGAATTAAAAGCCACAGAATCAGCATTCAGCCTTAAACCTACTGCCCGTTCTCCAACGTTTATCCAGGCAGATGTAGGTTTTGACTGTCTCCTTTGTCTGTCATGAAAAGCAGAGCCACACCTTGCACTAATACTACAAAATTATACACCTAGAAGTTAACCCGTTGCCTGACATTGCAGATAAATTTTCTTATTCTTCGCTTTTACCTTTGCTCATTCTTTTTATTGTTTCTATGTGTAAATATCATGGTTTTTTGTATTGCTGCATTTTTATTTTTTTTTCTTTTCTTTTGTGTTTCACATTAATTTCCTGAGACTTGGGTAATCTTCTTTTGTCCTTTAGCATTGCTTCTCATCTCATTGTCTTCTTCTGTATGTTTTTTTTCCCTTTAAAAAAAAAAAAACACTTTTGTCCTCTTAGTGTAAAACCAGTGTAATGGGTGGATATTTACTGTATGTAATCTTCAGATTCAATCTATATTTTGTTGTGTGACTATAAATCTTTGAACCTATGGTAAAAAGAGGCATAACATTACTTACCATAATTAGTCATTTCTTCAGTCTGTTTGATGATACTACTATAACTGACTGTACTACATTAGTCAAGGAGACCTAACTGATGTTATTAGCTGATCTTCACTGTATGTGAATACCTAGACTGTATGTGGATCATATGCAGACTGTAGCAATACTATAGTCCAATGCCAAAGAAATGGGTGCTAGACAAATAGGCTGCAATCTTTCATCCCTACTAGTCAGAAGAGGCAGGACCCTAATGAAAACCCAAAGGGCAAAAGCCAGTTGTGTCTAGAAGACATCTCTGAAAAGTAGTTATTACTAAAGAGGTCTTCATGTTAGTAATAAGTCTACATATTATAAGAAATTCATAAGCCTTAGTGCAGAAAATAAGTATAAAAAGTAGAAAATGAGAAAACACAAAATATGTAAACCCATATCCAAAACTAAAGCAAATCAAATCCAGTGGGCATTGAAGTGAAGCAATCAAAAGCCATCCAGCTGACTTATCAGAAATGGCAGCAGCAGACATTGCAAAACAGGTGAATAAGTCTCCTGACATAGCCCAACAGAAATAATTATATGGACAATTAAAGTAGTGATGGCCATATAAAGAAAACGGCAAATGAATCTACCGTAGGTACAGATTTGAAAAAACAGAGAGATTTAAGAAAAACATGGAAACCATGAATATTCAACACAGAAAGGAACTAGATTCCATGAAACAGACTCAAACAGAAATCCAGATTAAAAATTCTATTGAACAGAAGCTCAAGATGGATCAGTAGAATAAGCACTTCCCTGGCAAGCAGAAGGGTCTGAGTTCAATACCTGGTTATGCCAAAAAAAAAAAAATCTATTGAACAAATACATAGCAGAGATGAGTACTGTGAAGAAAGAGTAGCAGAACCAGAAAGGTCATGGTTGGTGGCCAATTAAGGAAAGTTTTCCTAAAATATCAAGAGACCTGAAAAATTTATCCAATCACTGTTGAGTGATTTTAAAAAAAGACTATTTTAAGATGGGAAATAAAAATTCAGAAGATAGTACAAAGGGCATGAGAGTCCTGCTCATAGAAGTAGCTGCAGAAAACTTTTCAAGTATACGAAAACAATTTGATGTACAAATGATACATACAGAATTCCAAATAGTCATTATCAGAAGAAAAAAATCATGCCATTATCAGAAGAAAAAAAGACATATGATAATCAAGATACTAGAAATTCAACAAATAAATAAAACGATAAGAGTCATTTAGAGAAAAGAAGCAAGATATCTATAAAGAAAAGCCCTGCAGAATCACTACAGACTTTTCAACACAAATCCATAAGGATATGTTCAAGTATTTCACACCTTAAAAGAAAACAAATTGCAACCCAGATTGATGGAACAGCAAAACTATTTTTCAAAATTAATAGATACATAAGATATTTTCTTAAAGAGAACATCTGAAGGAATACACATCTACCAAACCAGCACTTTAATAAGTTCTGAAGAATGGAAAAATACATTGAAGCCAATTGAAACAATCTCAATTGTATGTATTTACTAGGCAAGGCAAGTAATTAAATAGAAGGAAAATAAAGGGATCCAATAACAAAAAAAATAACATAATGACAAGGATAAGTCAATAACTATGTTATAACCATTAATGTGAAAGCGCTTAGTTCACCAATCAAGTCTATGGCCATATCATATAAATGATACCACCTTAAGTGTCCCTGATCTTCTCAACTCACCAATCTAAAGAACCACATTGGCAGAATGGATCAAGAAACAAGATCTGGTAATATGTTGCACACAAGAAACGCATTTACCTCAAAAACAAATTCATAGACTGAAATTTGAAGGATAGAAAGTACTCCATAAAACAAAAACTTGGGCAAAAGTAGAGGTAGCTATTCTATTTGATGAAAAAGTAGATTCCATGCCAAGGCTGATCAGAAATGTCTTTGTTATATTTAAGTAACAATGCAAGAGAGACAGATGACAATCATAAACATGTAGGGACCAAATAATTCTGGCACACATAACTATGTAGAACAAACATTAATGGCTATGAAAAAACACATAGCAAATCACATAGCACTAACATAACTGTGATAGAGAACCTCAACACCCTACAATCACAAAAAATCAGGCAACCAGAAAAAAATTCAACAAAGAAACACCAGAGATGAACTATTTTTAAAAGTATTTCTGGGCCTCAAGCTTCAGTTTGTCCATTTTTGTCTTTTTTGTGTATTTTTTTCCCCCAGAAACAGAGAGTCATGCTCTGATAGCCATTATTTTCCATCCACAAAGGGTAACTTGCTATCCTTGAAGCATGGAGGAGTCTACACCACAAACATAAGTTTCTTCAACTTCCTTTGCACATTTTGCTGGCACGTAACAACTTTTACCAATAAGGAAAAAAGCAGAAATTACTGGGGGACTCTACTGGCTTATAGCTGGATGTATTCCAACACCTCATGCACTGAAAGGAAGAGTAGAATGTTTCTGGATTATCACAGCCCTACAGTTGTTGCTATAATGGAGGTCAGGCCTGGTCAGAAAACATAAGCTATTGAGTGAGTGACAGGATAGCAGTCACTCCCTTCCTGCGTGCTCCCTTCTTTATCTGTTTTGAGGACGCAATGAGGTGAGTAGTCCTCCTCGGACAAAGCCCTTTGCCATGCGTTTCTGACTTGAAGCTAGCAAGCTGTGGACAAAGAAACAAGAGCTAAAATAAAGTTCCCCTCCCTTAAATTGTTGGTGTTAGGTGTTTGTGTCCCAGAGATCAAGAAAGTGATCGAGATGAGGAAGTTTAAAGAGAGTTTATTAGTTTAACATGAAAATTACCTATGATTTTTCATCTTTATGAAACAGCACCAGAATGGTTAGACCTTGGTGCAAGTCTCCACATGTGAATATCACAAGAAAAGTGTGAAAAAAAGGTAATATTTGAATGGTTCATTCATTGGATGTATGTTAAAGTTAGAGCATCTGTTCCTTATTTCATGAGTTAAAATTTCTTCAAATAGGGAATCATTTTTAAGAAATGACTGCAGTGGATTGCTAACTAGTGGTCAGCTTGTTACACCCAGCTGAGTTGGCCTAGCATGGTGCTAGGCGTGGGAGGCCCACCTGAGGAGTGTTGCCAGCAGCACAGGAGGCGGAACTGAGAAGCTGCTGACAGGCTGTTAGGGAAGCAGACTGGAGAAGCTGTTGGGGCTGTGGGAAGCTGCTGCTACTATTTAGCTATTCTGGAGGAGCTTCTGGTTGTCTTTGGCCCTGCTGGAGGACCTTGCAGTGATGGCTTTCCTGAGGAACGTGGCTGTTCTCGTTACTGGAGGAACTTGAGACCTTTGTTGTCACGAAGAATGGCTGCAGTTCAGTTTGGGGGAGCTCTGGTCCTCCTCTTGAGCATCGCTTCCTGGCTCCAAAGATGGTGCACTGCTCACCTCACAAAAAAGCTTGTCACATTGGCTTTCTTGATGGGGACTCAGCTTTCTTCATCCCTGGAGGACTTTGGGACCTCACTGTTGCTGAGGATGGCTATGGTATTTTGGGGGGGACCTCTGGTTCTCACCTTGAGCACTGCTTCCTAGCTGCAGTTCAGATCCCTCGGCCTGCTAGCACAGATCCTTCATTTCACTGGCAGAGACTTTCTAGCTTATACCTGGGCCTCTTTAGCATAGATCCATAGAGTGGACCTTCATGAGACGTTGTCATGGGCTCTAGGCCTCCCATTGGACTTGCGAGAAGCATTGTTATGAACACTAGGTTTTCAGCTGGACTCATAAAGGATATTAGGATGCAGGTCCCCAGCTTGATTCTTTGGTGTGTGGACAGATTTCCTGCACCCTTTTATATAATTCTTTGGGTGATTAATTATAAAATAATATTATAGTGCATCCTGAATTGAATTGTTCACCTTGCAAAAACTCCAAACCATTACAAAGTTTAAGCCATTGGTTTTTCAATTAGCTGAATATAATTTCTGACTAAAAGTAGTTTGATATATAGTTGACACAATTTTATTTTCTGAATTTGCAAACTTATATTACTACAAACAATGTATAGTTATTAAGGACATAAAATATCAACATACTGTGCAGATGTGAATAATTGCCATGCATTAAAATGCATGTTTAAGTTTCAGCATTAAAGAATGGTGTGATTTTTAGATGGCATACTTACCTATCATTTTAATATTACCTTAGATTTCTGCTCCAATTGTGTTTTCAGAACAGAAGAAAGCAGGTATTCCTGGTTAGCAACCATGGCATCAATTGTAGGTGCCAGATGAGAAAGCGTATCATTGTTAATTCCCTTAATTCCTTATTCCTATCATGTTGGTCTAACTCAGTGTGAAATGCATGCTGATCTATTAGAAAGTGATAAGAAGCAACAAGATTAAGTAATGATTTATATCCTTTGAGATTGACAGCCTACAGAGATAGTAACAAATGGGGGATCTAGTGGGGCTCAGAAACATATTAAAACTGAGGAGCTTGATTGCTTAGCTAGGGTAATTCATCATTCTTCCCTTCATCTGTTATCTCTCATGCGTTCTGCACAATAATCAGTGATGCTTATCCCCTCCTCCAAGAAAAGTTGCATGCTTGGTTTACAGGACTTGTTCTTGTAAGAAACATGTAATTTTTACTATTAAAGAATACCCTGAAAACTCTGCATTATAGTTTGCATATGATGGTATAGAAATGTTTAAATCAGATGGAAAAGTTCAGAAAATCCCAATAACACAAAAAGAAATTGGCTTATCCATTCAAATATCACAGCATAACACAACCAAAATAAATGTTTCTTAATTTCTCATTGTAAAATTTTGTGTAACTTTTATAAAATATCAGAAGAAATATTTAACAATCACAAGCAGGAAAATTATTAAACAAGTACTGGAAGAGACTTTTGTCTCTCTGAGCAGTAGACCTTTGCTTCTTCCTTGGAAGAATCAAATTTCTGTGTTCATATTGAATCATCTGCGTAAATAGTCTCTCCATTTCCAGATTTCAGTTCTCATGAATTTCAACCAGTTATTCTGCCACCATTCATGTTTTCACAAACGGATTTAGGCATTGACCTGTCAAGCAATTCTATTCTATTAGATGAAAAGTTGCTTCCCAGGCACCTGAGGGGATAATTCCTCTCATCACTTTCCAGTGAAATTTACTACTCACATTTTATTGGCTATATTGACTGGAACTGATTCTCCATGACCTTCTGAATTTAGCCTCCAAACATGTAAACATGCTAAGCTAACATGCTAAGGGTTTCAGTAAATCTTTAAAGACACATGGGTTTGAGCCATGCTGTTGTGTTTGAGCTGTGGGGGACTCGGGTCAACAATTTCTGACATTGCCAGTTA
>NDGM010956390.1:0-11314 GCA_002564305.1 Octomys mimax | reverse complement strand
CTCACATTATCATATTATACAGTGAGTGTTTCATAAACACAGTGTGACTCGCATGTGCCAGTTCAGCCAGAATAAGTATCTTCACCCGGGGAAGGTGGGATGAGATATGGTACCCTTTACATTTTTAAAATTATAATGAGACAAGAGACTTGTGTATTGACAAACCCACTCAGCTCCCAAAATGACAATCTTACCTGGCAACCCATTCTGGTTAATTTTATTTCCATTTATCTGTGAAATTGAAATTATGAGAATCTATGACCTGGAAGCATGATGGAATTTCTTGTTAAACTGCAAGCATCTTGGAGTAAATGTGCATCTTCATTAAGTAGTTGCAGCTTTGACACTCAACATAAGCAGGTTGCAAGGAAGGCCGATGCTCAGAATATGTCGTGTGCTGGCGTCATTCCAGATTCTTTCCTCTAACTTGGATCATGAAGCTCAACATACTTTTTGTGTGGCAGAGAGGAGTTCACAGAATATTTAAAGAAGAAGAAGAAGAAGAAGAAGAAGAAGAAGAAGAAGAAGAAGCAGCTTAGTAACCTGAACATACACCACATGGGGGTGAAGGCAAGATTCAGCTAAGGCCATCTGACTCAGAAGCTCTCTGTTTCCTGTTCTACAGTCTCGGCTATTGGAGTTTCAGAGCACCAGGCCCGACAGAGACCTTGGCTGTCACCCCCACCACCCCACCCCTGCCGCCACAACCCCAGCCTTTGGCTGTGTGGAACAGAGGGAGCTGCTGTGACCTCGAGTGACCCGCCCAAGGCCTGCTCACTGAACTTGGCAGTGGAGCCAGCGCTGCCTCTCAGTTGCTCAGCGCAGGGCCTGTGCTTTCTCTGCTACTCTCACTGCCTATCTTGTTCCTCCCTGTGCCTCCCTTTCGCTCCCAGATGTGAGCCACCTCTGCACCAGCCCTGTCTGTCTGTGCTGAGAACAAAGGACACCTACCCAGAGCCTGCCCATTCCAGATGCACCCCACGCAGAGAAGGAGGCACACACTCTTCGGCAGCTCCCTGGCAATGACCTCCACACCAGCTCATGCCATGCCCCAAGGGATGAGGGGCCCAGCGACAAAAGGGCATTGTGCATGAGCAAGGGAGGGAGCGAGTGTGCTGAGGAATGTGCTGGCAACCCCTTCCTCTCCCTGCCTGCCTCACCCTGCTGTCTCATGGCAAAGCAAGACGCCTCCTGGAAAAGGCTGGAAATTCACAGCAGAGCACAGAGGAGGACTGGAGAGCTTCATTCTGCCTGGGCTGTGTCTCCTGATACAATGCTCCTGAGTATATGGACCTG
The DNA here is from genome assembly GCA_002564305.1 of Octomys mimax. Lineage (NCBI taxonomy): Eukaryota > Metazoa > Chordata > Mammalia > Rodentia > Octodontidae > Octomys > Octomys mimax. The sequence goes on along the minus strand of NDGM010956390.1, from coordinate 10,018 downwards.
GCCTTACAACATTCCCATTAATTGTCCTTAAGTGGATACATTTAAGAACAGTCCAGTAACATTTTCTGAAAGAACCCTCACTCCCATTCTAATCCCCATCCCTTTTTTTAGAAGAGAAACAAAATCGTCTGTTTCCAAAAGGGGGCCTGCAGAGGAAGCGACTGCGAGGCAGACCTCATTTTAACAGCTTCTTCTCCCTGCCGATTGTGTCTTCACTTTACACTGCGGCTTTATTCTCTGCCTCGTTGACACCGCCAGCTGCCTTCACAGTCCAGCTCAGAAACAGGCTGGCTTCAGGCTGTAACAGGCACCGGCTTCCAAGCCCCTTCCCTGGATGACTCACAGTAGCCTGTGTGAGCCTGCAGCTCCACAGGGCTGCTCCAAGGCCTCTGTTCCCTCTGCAGAGGGCAAGTGCAGATGCCAAGCACTTGCACAATGTCTGCCTGAGTCCCCTGCCTGACCATGGACGGACTCATTAATTCCACAGTGGAGTGCCCGGTTCCTGTTTCACTCAGGTTTATCCTGTTATCAACTCAGCAGACAAGGAAGTGACGGCATGCACTCCAGCCCTCCTTCAAAATTGGCGGTACATACCAAGCATCCCAGGCAGCGATGACTAGAGGCAGGAAGCACCGCACTTGGACCGTCTGTCAAACTACTTAAAAAAAAAAAAATGTAGGCTGGACCAGCAGTTTCACCATTGTTTGTTTCCATGGTGCAGAAGGCTTTTGTGAATTCTGTTCTAAGCCTGGAACACGCAAAAGGAGTGGAGATGCGTTCTCCCAAGTGTCTAGAGATTTAAATCCTTTTGTACAGAACACAAATATTCAGGGAAGGAAAAGGTTTTTCTGAGTGGACTTCCATGTAGCTAGTGGATTACAGCCATCTCCTACTCATCACTGGGCTCTCTTCACCTGGGTCTCAAGCCCCCAGCCTGTTTGCAGACTGCTCTACTCTCCCACGTAGAAGGCTTTACCAACTGCTTGTCTTGGGTCTCTCTGGGTGACTGACAGCTCCGGGAGCTCTCTTTGTGGATTTGAACAGCATGCAAAATCATTTTACCTTTAAGACAAAAGACATTAGCTTCCTGGAGCTAGCTTCTCTGTGTCTGCCCCTCTTCCCTTCCCACCCTTCTTTTCTCCCCTTTTTTTCCTCCAATCCCAAGCACTAAATAAACTGCTCAAAAATGAAGGGCACAGCTGCCCTTTATTCCCATTCAGACAATCAGGAATGATGGTGAATTTAATATATTTGATTAGAGAAGGTCCAATTCAGTGCATTCGAATCAGCTGCCTTTGTTTTCAATTCCCCGCAGCCCAGTTTCCGGGGAAGGTCCTCTGCTGTCCACTGCCAGCTCACTCAGGCTGGGAGGACACTCAGCTTCGGAAAGCACCGGCTGGGCACACTCAGAAACAGGGTACTTGTGCTGCAGCAGATGCCAGGCCCCCTTCTCCCTAATCAGAGGGAGTTCTACTTCATTAAATCACGGTCACTTTGTGGTGACCCTTAGAGCAATAGCCCCAAGGGACTTGTGGGTCTTCTTTTGCAATGTTAATTTTTTGTGGATTTTATTCCTTTCCTTAGTTGGAATCCAGGCCTGAATCCTGTAAAAACAAAATAAGAAATTCTGATACTCAACTGCTTGTGCACCAGAAATTCAGAGACTAAGCCTCACGTTTACATGTGGGGTCTATTTCATTCAGAAAACAAATAGAAACCAAATGGAAAAGAAGAAATTGTGTCATCATTTTCCCCAGAGTATTATTTTTTTTTTCCAGTACTGGGGATTGAACTCAGGGCCTTATGCTCGCCAGGCACCCACAGAGTATTATTGACACAGCCTGAGTAGTGGCCAGGCAACTTCCATCTTGTATTCTCTGGCCACTTGTAGAATGCTTGAAAACAAGTAGATCTCGGGGTTGTAGAGTTAGGGGGATGGTATTTGGGGCTGGGAGATATGGCTGGCTTACACTTAAACTTCATAGAGATTTTGAGAAGGTCTTTCGTTATATAAATGTCTGCTCCATAAGGAAGTACAAGAATGAGTTAAGGATGAGAGCTTAAATTACTCCCAAAGCCATATAAGAATGCTGCAGAATTCACCAGGATTACTTTGAATGTATTTCTTTCCCTACCATTGCCAAAGTCAGACTGCATGGGGATGGACAAGGTCTCCAAGACTGCTAAGCTCAGATTCTATGTTTTTATGAAGAAACAGTGTCCCATGTCCTGATATCCACCCCAGGTCCCCCGCCTCACTGAGCCTCGGCCCAGTCACTTCTCCACCCAGGCCCCGTGGTTGGAAACCAAAGCCCAGGGACCGTGGCCAAGTTAGAAATAGTATCCAGGTTTCTGGGTCCCAGTGCTCATGGCTGCTCTGTGAGATGGCCTGGCAACAGCACTGACAAGGGGCACAGAGGGCTGCACTCAGCTCAGGAAGAGGGCGTCAGGAAGAGGAGGCCCCTCTGCTCCCCAGGCCTGGCAGCAGACATCACACTGGAGCAGGTGGCTGGGGAGGGCGGGAAAGCACTGCACACAGAGGCCAGAGTGTGGCGCATCAGCCTGGGAGACCGGAAGCACCCAGTCCTCTGAGGAGGCCTGGTGCTGTTGTGGCCATACAAGCAGGGACTGGGGCAGGCAGAATGGCACCACCTTCCAGAGGGGCCAGTTTCCCAGAAGCAGAAGTGCAGGAGACTCTCAACTCAGTCAGAGTGAGAGATCTCGCTGCTCCTCAGCAAGACGAATAAGGTAGCTTTGGTTGCAAAATCACAACAAAGAATTGGCCGCATTTTGCGTCCTTGCCAGTGTGAAAGTCAACTTTTGAAGGTTCCTTTGTATAAGAATTAATATGAAAGGAATTTTGTATCCTATTATGGCATTGTGTTATAATACTGGAATGCTCTCTCCGCCCAATCTGGCTTACTGTCCCCCAGACCTTGCCAGCGATTATTCAGCTCAGTTCCACAGAGTGCGTGTGTTGCAGTGGGGACAACCTCCAGGACAGAAAGAAAGAAGCTGTAAATGCTTCAAGCTGGAAACTGGGCAGTGTGGCCCGGGTGCCCAAAACCTGTCTGTACTCACACGCAGATGCACACAACCACAGGCGCCTCACTCGGGCAATTTTACCCTTTCTGAGAGGGAGCACAGCCCATATGGAAGCTGAGTACGTGGACAACTGCAGCTGGATGAAGGGCTCATTGTCCTTGATGTGACACACAATGGGTTCCAGAGAAGGCAAACATAATGTCCTTTGGATATTGTGCTGCGTGCTGTGCGGATGGCTAGCGGCCTGGGCCAAGAGCTTTTTGCTTGGCAAACCGTAACACAGATCCTAAAGTTCCTCCAGAAGTTTCCAATTCAGAGCATTCTGAATGACCAAGGGAAAAAGGTTTGTTTTATAGCCATCGAGCATCTGAAGGGTTCCTTGGGAAGAAAGAAAAGAAATGAACCTGGACGGCAAGAAGAAGGTTTCAGGTTAGACGTGAAAAGGCTTCCAGACAGGACTGCTGGGTGCGAGTACTGCTGCTGAGGCTGGAGTGTGCCTGGGGGCTTGGTGTGTGGGGAGGGGTGGAGCCAGCGGTCCTGCAGGAGCCTCCAGCCAGTTAGGTAGTGATCATGGTGTTTTGTTTGTGTTGAAATTCTGTTGTCGGCTCCCTTTATTACCTCTGCTCAGAATCACCCTATTTGGAGGGAAAGCTGAGCAGCTCTCTCAGCTCCCCACTTCCTCTGGAAGGCCTCCCATCTCCCCAGGCTCTGTGTAATCTCTGCTTAGGAAATGCCTGTCAGGGTCACCTCTTCCCTTCCTGTCACAGTATAGAGTCACACATTTCCAGTGTTAAACAATGGTCACTAAAGTTGTGTCTGGCTGAGTTGGCTCTGTGTGTGTGTGTGTGTGCGCGCGCGCGCGCGCGTGCTCTCTTCTGTCTGGGTAAAACTCATTCAATTGCCTGTGTGCTTCTGTAGCTAGCCATCCTCCACACAAACCCAGGAAGCTCTCAGATCCAGGAGGAAGTCATCAGAGGTCTCTGTGGCTCAAGCGGTCTGTGTCGGATATGGGAAAGGAAGGCTCCTCCTCTGAGTTCACAGAGGGCACAAGGTCCGGTGGGCTGTGCTGAGGCTGTGGCTTTGGGGTGGGGGGGAGATATGATCACCTAAGCAAAATGGTATACAATAGCTTTTTGTTTTGTTCTGTTTGGTGCTGCACCCCATCCCCTCGAGACCATAATGCTAAATGTTATGGTTTATATCTAGGTGTCCCCCAAAGCCTCATGCAGTTAATGAGGCAGCTTCTAGAATTTGTGATTAATTTATGATCCAATGCAGGGATTATGAGTGTAAATGCTACCACACTCTGGGGTGGCTAGTCTGCATTACAACGTAAGGATCATGGAGAGAGGCTTGCTAGCTGCTGCAGCTACTGCCCCTCCCTCTGCTCTTTGCCATTTCCCACTGCCATGAACCGCTAAGCTCTGCTGTGTGCCACTCTGCAGTGGAGCCAGCCATGTGAGCTGAAACCTCCACAGACTACGAGCTCAATAAACCCTTCCTTCCTTAATTTTGGGTGTTGGGTGTTTTGTCCCAGCAACAAGAGGAAAGTAACCCAGACACGAAGTGAAATAAATCAGAGATCACAAGTAAAATATCCTTGATTCATCTTACATAAAAAAACACAAAGTATAAATAATTTAAAGAGCAAATAAAAGGCAGAGATGATAAGAAATGGGGAGATAGACTTTGTGGCGATGGACCAGAGTCTGAGGATGGGAGGAGGTAGGGGGAGCAAAGGGAAAAGGAAAGAGGAACTAAAAAGGATCAGCATGCTTCTGTCTGTCTCTCTCTTTCTCTCTGTCTCTCTTTCCCCCATGATGAATATATATGTAATATGTGTTACATATTACAAACATGCATTAATAAACAGAAGATAAAGAAAGCAAATGGGTGTAAAAGAGCTCCTGGTCTCTGCATGAGTGCAAGCAGAAAGAAGGCTCAGTGCCCTGCTCTGGCTAGAGTGCAGCTCAGTGAAGATAAGGTGTCCATCATGTCCTTATGCTAGCTGCTCATCCAGACGTGCTCTAGGCAGCAACTGCGCCCACATTCTAAGCCCAGCTCCCTGCATTCACAGCTGACCCCCAAATCCCAGCCCAGGCCATCTGCTCAGCAACTGGGAAAAAGCCACCCTGGGTATCCCACTTCTGTCACTTACACTGCCTGCTTCCTCTTTCTTCTAAGTACCAATTACACACCAAATACTGAGCTCCTTAGAGGCAGAGAACTGGCCCACTGGTGACCACACCCACTGCTGCCTTCCCTGATGGCTGGCGTCCACAGTACCTCTAGTCTGTTTAGATTGGAGAACTCTTTCAATGCATGAATAGATGAACCTATATACATGTATAACATATATACAGTAATATATTATATATTATAGTTATATACTATTGACAATGTTATATATGATAAAGAGGAATTATTTAGATTAATTATCTGAATTAGTAATTGCTAGTGTTGAATTAGGTCCAGTAGTTGTCCCCCACTAACCTCTAGGCAAGTGTTTGGGATCCCTAATAGATGTCTAAAACCTCACAGAGTACCGAACTCCATATATTACTGCTTTTCCCTACACATACTACTTACCTTAAAGTTTAATTCATAAAGCATTGTAAGAGTACAACAATAAGAACTAATAATAAAGTAATAAAATAATAATTTATACCAAAGGCCATAATAAGTATCTTTTCAAGCATACAAGTTGTTTGTTGCTAGAGTTCTCTATTTCCTATGTTCAGACCAAGGTTGGCTGCAGATAACTGTAGTATCTTCAGAAAATAAAACCATAGATATGGGGAGAGTATGATTTCTATGTAAAAATAGAAAATAAAGCAAATGGATGTGATTTTTATACTGAAAATATTCAAACTGGCACTGAAAGGTATGTTTCAAAGTGTGACTCTACCTGGCCATCAGAGCAGTGCCACAAGGTCACCCCTTCCCGAAACTCTGGTGGCCCCCAGATGTGCTGAGGACCCACAGCCTCCCCAGAGGCCAAGAGAGTGCCCCAGGTCGGGACAGCAATGCACAACGGCGTTCCTCCACTGCAGATTCTAAGTGTATCCAGGACGTGCTTCTTTCCTTTCCTTTGTTTTTATTTTTCTTTTCTTTTGTTTTGTTTTTTTGCCATACTGAGGAATGAACCCAGGGCCTTTTCACTGACCCACATTCCCAGCTCTTACTTTATTTTATTTATGTATTTGTGTTTGAGACAGTGGTTTGCTACATTGCCAATTTGCTCCCGCTAGTCTTGCACTGGCAACCCTCCTGCCTATGTTTCCCAGAGTGCTGAGAGTACAGGCATGTACCACCATGTCTAGCTCTAGGATATCTTCTAATGCCCTGAAGAAGGTAGACATGAGCCCAGATACCATCACTCTAGCTGGAGCTAGCCATTTACCCAGGACGGATCCCCCCCAGTGACGGTGGTGGGTATCTTAATCAGCTTTCTGTTACTGTAACGAGTACTTGAAGGTGACCAACTTATAATAAGAAGCAGTTTATTCGCTCCCAGTTTCAGAGCTTCCAGCCCCTGATCAGGCAGACCCATTGATTTTAGCTCTCTGGCGAGGGTGCTGGATAACAGCAGTGGCGAGCACATGGCAGAACAAAGCCATTCACCCCGTGGTTGGGAAGTGGAAGGCAGTGGATGGAGCTGAGGTCCTACTGTCTCTTTCAAGGGAGAGCCTGTGCTGAACTGCCAACTGGTGGTCAACTTGTTACACCCAGATGAACTGAACTAGTGTGGGGCTGGGTGTGGGAGGCCCGCCTAGGGATTGTTGCCAGTAGCATAAGAGGGAGAACTGGAGAAGCTGTTGGGACGTTGTTAGGGAAGTTGTTTGGGCAGCTGTTGGGGCTGTGAAGCTTTTGGAAACTGCTGGTTTTCTGGAGCTATTCTGCTGAGTAACCTTATCATACTGGCTGTCCTGATGAACTTAGCTTTTCTTGTTGGAGGAGGAGTTCAGGATTTCATTGTCACTGAGGATGGCTGCAGTTCACTTTGGGGGCACTCTGGTCCTTACTTTGAGCAATGCTTCCTGGCTCCAGAGGGGAAGATGGTGCACTGTTCAGCCTCCTGGAGAAGCCTGTCACATTGGCTTTCCTGATGGGAACTCAGCTTTCCTTATCATTGGAGGGGCCTGGGACCTCGCTGTTGCTCAGAATGGATGTGGTGCTTTTTGCCTGGAGCATTGCTTCCTAGATCCAGTTCAGATCCCTCAGCCTGCTATCACAGATCCTTCTTCCCATTGGCATAGACTTCCTAGCTTCCACCAGTGAACTTTGGGCCTTCCCAGAACTGATCCATGAAACAGGCCTGCATGAGACACTGTTGTGGGCTCTAGGCCTCCAGGTGGACTTGTGGGAGACCACTGCCATGAGCGCTGGGTCTTCAGGTGGACTCATGTAGGACCTTATTATGGAAAACAGACCCTTAGCTCGAGTCTTTGGTCTATAGTGTGTGGAAGATTTCCAGCACTCATTGTGTATGATTCTTTGGGTGAATCATTATAAAATAACCTTATAAAATGTGTTCTGTATTGCATTGTTCCCTTGAAAAGACCCCCATCTACAAAGAGCCAAAGACCTCACCTGACCCCACCTCTTAATGTTTCCATCACCTTCTAATAGTGCCAACCAGGGAGCCAAACCTTTACCACACAGACCTCTGAGAGACATTTAAGACCTAAGCAACAGCAGTGCATATCAGCCAAATGCCCTAATCTCAGGGAAACATGAATTAAAAATAAGTCACAGATGGTAGAATTCTTCAGCTCAGAAACAGTGCCTTACTCAACTAAAGTATCTTTATTGTATGTCAAATTCTCTCTTCACAGCAGTTAATAAATGCTAACTGCTGAATCAATGCCTGAATAAATTTTTCTAGGCATCAAACATCAGAAAGCCATCAAGGAATTCCAAGAAGGCAAAGAGAAACCAGGTGGCATGCTAGGATTGCCAGCAAGAAGACAATTTTAAGGAGCATGAGTAGTTAGGATTTGGTCCCAACAATGTGGAGCAAATGCAGAAAAAGTGTGCTATGAGTTTGTCCGACATGCCCAGTGCCCCTATCACCAGATACACTTAATGAGTAAGTCTGAGCCAGCCATTGCCTAGGATGATGAGACCTGGGCCACACAAGAGATTATACCAGGCTCATAAGCGGCTCATAGAATGTGACCTCCAACACTCTTTTTGTTCATGATTGAACTCTTGCTTAGAGGGAATTGTTCAGGAGCTAAAACTACAAAATTAGCTCTGTGCCCTTCTGTGAGATGGGAAGCATGCATGTGTCCCATAAAACCATGCATATATCCATGTATATCCACAGAATCCAGACACCTGAGAGAGAAAAATTAGTCAGTGATCATCGTAATCATAATTATTACTATTACTAGTCCAGTGCCCATTTCTCTGTGATATTCTAACAATTTGATTAGGTAATGACTGTGGACATACATAATAATAGTGAGACTGATGGAAAAGAAATAGGTGGGTGAAGAGGAAAGCAAAGGAAGGAAATGCTTGGATTTATAGGTTGTTATCTGTGTTAAGAAATTGATGGTCTACTCAATACTTAGGGTACTTAATATATATTAAATATATGTAGATCTTTCTTCTTGCAACTTTCTTTCAAAATAAAATGTATACATTTGAAACAATTGCCATACCTATGGAAATTTAAAAGACTATTGAAATTAACATAATTTTTAATGTTTAATAATACACTTGATCTAGCACTACAGCACCCTGAACCCTCTCTCATTTGAAAGCCAACAATGTCTTCATCGATTTTTCTTTCTATATTCCTGGGGGACAGCAGGAATGGAAAAGCAAGCAGCCTCCACATTTGTAGGAAGCAACCAGGCAACAGTTTCCTAAGGCACAGAGCATGAGGCAAAGGGAAAGGATTAGGAAAGAGCTAAAAAAATAAAAAAAAACCACTGTGCCTCAGTGGAACATCCAAGGTTTTCCACCATCCCATCGAACAAATTAGTTAAGGATGCACCTGCTGCTTCTACTTGGTGTCAGCCCAGCATGCAATCATCTGAATGATACCAAACAATGCAAAAGCACATATTAAGCACTTACTGGAATAGCAAAAGAGTTGAGTAGGTGCTGTCAAAGGGGGCAGAGATGCAAGCATTAAGGGTGCCTTGGGCCACATGTGCTCACACCTGTCAAGCCATAGTGCTGGTTGTATGGTGATTACAGCAAGGAAATCAGTGTACAAGGAAATTAAGCACTGAAAGGTCGCTAGAGGGACCTGTTTCTAGGTCCAACACCAACAGTGAAATCTATCATAGACAGTAGTTTGCATGATCATGATGGGTCTATGGAAGTTTGACTGTCACAGAGGTGCAGCTGCAGTGTAGGAGGGGAAAGGGAACGTGGTCTATTCCGGCACCCTGTGCTCAGTTTGGCTGTCAACCTAAAGCTACTCTAAAAAATAAACTCAATCAATACTTTCAAAAGTGAAGGTAGAGGGGAGGGACTGGGTCATGGTACCTGTGACAAATGTGGTGATCCTGCTTATCAACCCACTTCATCCAGATCAACAGCTAAGAGGATACAGCACCCAACATCCAGTTTAAACTCTGAATCAAAATATCACAACCCTTGCTCCAAAGAAAAGGACTCCATGATTTTTCCTGTTTATAAATTTCCAACTTTCAAAATCTTATATTTTTAAGCATCAAACACTGGGAAAGAATAATTGCCTTTTTCATTTTTGTCATTCTGCATGAATCTGTGCTAATATCTTACTGCTGCTATAACAAATTACCCTAACTTTCGGGGCTGAAACACCAACCTATTATTCTAACATTTGGTAAGCCAGAAGTCTGACATCAGTCTCTGCCGTCTAGTCCAGGCCTGACACCTGTGTTCCACCTTGAGGGGCCCAGAAGAGAACTCACTCCTTCCCATCCAGGTGACTATAAGAATCCCCCCACTGGCCCCATTTTCTTCC
>NDGM010956383.1:0-12199 GCA_002564305.1 Octomys mimax | reverse complement strand
TTAAGATAGTGTTAGGTTTATGGCTATGGTTAAGGGTCAGTTATCGTTAGTTTTAAGATTGACTTACTGTTAATTTTAGGGTTAAGGTTAGGATAGAGTAAGTGTTAGGGTTAGGGTTAGTCAGTGTTAGTGCTATAGTTAAGATTAGTGTTTAGGGTTACTGTTAGGATTGGGGTCTGGGTTACGACAGAGTTAGGGTTAAGGTTAGGATTAGGTTTAGTCTTAGGAAAGTTTTATGGTTAGGGTTGGGTAATGATTTAGGGTTAGTGTTACATTTAGGGTAGGGTTAGGGATAAGTTTAGGACAGAGTTAGTTTTACAGCTAAGGTTAGGATTTAGCATTAGGCTTAGGGTTAGTGTTAGGCTTAGAGTTAGGTTAGGTTTAAGGTTAGTTTTAAGCTTAGGGTTTAGGTTTAGCATTAGAGTTACTCTAAGTTTTAAGGTTCGGGTTAGGATAGGGTTAGGGATAGAGTTTCAGTTTGGATAGATTTAGGGTATTTAAGGGTTAGGGTTAGTATTAGTTTTATAATTAGGTTTAGGGTTAATATTTATGGTCATGGTAAGTTTTAGGTTCAGGATAGTGTTTGGGTTAAGGTTAGGTTTAGTGTTAGGATACAGTTAGGGATAGGTTTTGTGTTAGGGTAAGGATTTAGGGTTAGAATTATTTTGAGTATAGTGTTAGGTTTATTGCTAGTGCTAGGGTTAGGATTAGGATAGTGTTAGTGTTAGTGTTAGGGTTAGGATAGTGTTAGGGGTAGGGTCATGGTTAATGTTAGGATTAGGGTTAGGATAGAGTTAGTGTTATCATTAATGTTAGAATTTAGGGTTGGATTAGGGTTCAGCTTAGGTTTAGTTTAGAGTTAGGGCTAGGGTTCATATTAAGGTTAGGATTAATTTTGGGATTAGTGTTATTGTTTATGATACTGTTAGTGTTAGGGTTAGAGTTATGTTTAGCATTCAGTTAGCATTTGGGTTAATGTTAAGAATATGGTTAGTGTTAGGGTTAGGGATAAGTTTAGAATAGGGTAAGGATTAGGGGTAGGGTTTGGGTTCGGATAGAATGAGGGTTAATTTTAGGGTTCAGTATAGTGTTAGTGTTAGGATTGGGGTTAGTGTTAGGGTTTTGATAGGGTTAGGGTTATAGTTGCAATTAGGGTTTATGATTAGGTTTAGTGTTACAGTAGGGTTATGAGAGAGTTAGAGTTAATGTTTGGATTAGGATTATTGTTTGGGTTAGGTTTTGGCTTAGCGTTAAAGTTAGTTTATTTTTAGGGTTTGGATTAGTCTAGACCTAGGGTTAAGTTTAGAGTATGGGTTAGGGGTAGGTTTACAGTTAGGAGTACGTTTAGGATAGAATTAGGGTTAGGGATTGGTTTGGTTAGGATAGAGTTAGGTTTATGATTATAGTTAAGGTTAGGGCTAGCATTAGTTTTATAATAGAGATAGTGTTAGGGCTACAGTATGGGTTAGGATATGGTTATGGTTAGATTTAGGGTTGGTGTTAGTGTCAGTGTTCGTGTTAGGGTTACAGATAGGGACATGGTTAAGGTTAGGATTAGGGTTAGGATAGATTTATTGCTGCAATTTGCATTTTGGCTAGGATTTAGGATTAAAGTTTGGGTTATAGTTATGGTAAGGTTAGGGTTATGATTAGTGTTAGGATTAAGATTTAGCATTTGTGCCAGAGTAAGTATTCGGTTTAAGATGTAGTTAGGGCTAGGTTTTGGGTTTGGGTTAGGATTTGGTTTTAGGTTTAGGGTTAGTGTTAGGTTTATTTTTAGAATGGCGTTAGGGTTAGTGGTAGGTTCAGTTCCAGGTTTAGTTTAGTTTTAGGGTTACTTTTAGGTTTAGGGTTGGAGTTAGCATAGAGTTACAGTTAGGTGAACATTTAGGGTTGGGTTTAGGGTCAGGGTTAGAATAGATTTGGGCTAGAATTAGGTTTTGGCTTAGCGTTGATTCAGGTTAGGGTCAGCATAAATTCAGGGATAAGCTTAGGGTTAAGATAGGGTCAGGGTTATGGATTGGGTTAGAGTCAAGGTAGTGGTTTGTTTAGAGTTATGGTTAGGGTTAGTGTTGAACGTAGGATTTAGGGTGAGGGCAAGGTTTGGGGTGTTTGGGTTAGTGTGAGGGTTAAAATACAGATAGGGTTAGGGTTTGAATGTATTACCACCTCGGTTAAGATTGAAATGAATGGGAAAGAAAACATTTCTCCAGTTCCTCTGAGCAATGAGTGGGAACATCAAAATCTTCACCAATATTTTTCCTTAAGAGTTGTCACTCTTGGCACAGTGGGCTTGCAAATTACTTCGGTTACCAAAGTGACATTTTAATCAGAGTTCTGTGTTTTGCTGTATGCGGGAACAGGCATTGGAGTGTTCTGCTTCCCAAAGAAGCTGCAGTTTAGCTGGCTCTTCTCTGTTAAGAGCTCACTCTTAGAAACCCAAATCATGGAGCAAAAGAATCAGCTCTACCAGGAAACCTGGATGCTTAGAACATGGTACCAGCTCAGGTTCCCATAATTATGAATGGGAGAGAAAATTTCTTCTCCTTTTCATTTGCACAAGAGTTGGAAAGTCATGAGCTTCATAAATGCTTTTCCTTAGGAGACTGAATTTCCCCTCTTGTAATACTGGGTTTTGAGAATGACTTCAGTTATCAAAGTGAAGTTTTGGCAATAGTTCTGTGCTTTTCTGTATTTGTGAACAGGCTTTGATGTTCCTTGCTACACAAAACAGCTGAACCTTAGATAGCTTCGCTCCATGCTGACCTCACTCTTAGAATACAAATAAGCAGGGTTAGGGTTAGGATTAGGGTTATGATAGGATTAGGATTAGGGTGAGGGATCAGGATTTAGTGTTTGGGTTAGTGTTAGGGTCAGGGTTAGGATAGAGTTAGGGATAGGATTTTGTTTAGGATTGGGGTTAGGGTTAGGTTTTGGGTTAGGGTTAGGGTTAAGGTTAGGTTTAGGGTTTGGATTTGGTTAGATTTAGTGTTAAGGTTAGATTTAGGAATAGGGGTAGGGTTATGGTCAGAGGAAAGGTTAGGATAGAATTTGTGTTAGGGTTTTGTTTGTTTAGGATAGAATTAGCTTTACGGTTATGGTTAAGTGTAGGGTTAGTGTTAGTTCTAAGATAGATTTTGTGTTAGGGTTAGGGTTTGGGTTAGGATAGAGTTAGAGTCAGGGTTAGGGTTAGTGTTAGCATTAGTGTTATTGTTAAGATTAACGTTTAGGTTTGTGTTTATAATTCGGTCAGCATTTGCACAGAGTTAGGGTTAGTGTTAGGGTTAGGGTAAGGAAAGTGTTAGGGTTAGAGTTGAGTTGAGGTTAGGATTTATGGATAGGGTTAGGTTTAGTTTTAGCGTTAGGGATAGGTTTAGGATAGAGTTAGGGATATGGTTAGTGTCTCTATTTAGTGTTAGGCTTTGGGTTAGTCTTAGGGTTAGGTTAGAGCTAGGGTTAGGGATAGCGTTAAGGTTAGGATTTAGGTTTAGTGTTAGGGTTGCTGTTAGTTTTAGGGCTAGGGTCAGGTTACACTTAGGAATTGGGTTTATGTTGGGATAGATTTAAGGTTCAGGTTAGGCATAGGGTTACTGTTTATGTTAGGATTAGGTTGAGGGATAATATTTGGAGTTATGTTATGTGTTAGGTTCAGGATAGAGTTAGCATCAGGATAGGGTTAGGGAAAAGTTTTGGGTTAGGTTTAGGATTTAGGGTTAGGATTAGGGTTAGGTTTGAGATTTTTTTTGTATAGTGTTAAGTTTAGTGCTTAGTTTTCTGGTTAGGATTAGGATAGCGTTATTGTTAGGGTTAGGGTTAGGATAGAGTTATATTATGAGGTACAGATAGGGTTAGGATTAGGGTTAGGTTTATGATAGTTAGAGTTCAGATTAGGGTAATCATTAGAGTAAGGTTTTTGGTTTGGAAACAGTTAGGGTCCAGGTTAGGCTTCATGTTGTTATTTAGTGTTAGGGTTAGGATTCTGTTCAGTATAGAGTTAGGGTTAAGATAAATTTAAGGTTAGCGTTATGATAGTTTTGGGTTACTATTAAGGTTAGGGTTAGGATTGAGTAAGGTTCAGGGTTAGTATTAGTGTTAGTATTAGGGTTAAGTTTAGGGTTAGGATTAGGTTTTTGGATAGAATAGGGTTAGATTTAGGGTATGGTTGCAGTTAGGATAGATGTAGGGTTAGGGTTTGGGTTAGGGTTAGGATTTAGGGTTAAGTTTCTGGTTCAGTTTACTGTTAGTGTTAGCATTAGGGTTAGGGTTAGAGTTATGATATTGTTATGATTAGTGTTTAGATTAGGATTTATGGTTAGGGTTTGGGATAAGATTAGGATTTAGGGTTAGGGTTACTGTTATGATCAGGGTTAGGCTAGTGTTAGTGATAGGGATTTGGGCTAGGATTAAGGTTTGGATTACTTTTTGGGTTAGGGCTAGATTTAGGTTAGGTTTTGGGTTTGGATTTGTCTAGTCTTAGTTAAGGATAAGTCAGTGTTAGTTGCAGGTTTATGGATAGGGGTAGGTTTATGATAGAGGTATGGTTAGGGTTTCATTTGTGTAGTTTAGATTTAGCTTTATGGTTATGGCTAAGTTTAGTTTCAGGGCTCATTTTAAGATAGTTTTAGTGTTAGGGCTAGGATATAATTAGTGTTAGGGATAGGATTAGTTAGTATTAGTGTTACAGTTACAGGTTGGGATACGGTTATGGTTTGGGTTAGGGTTAAGCTTAGCGTTAGGGTTATGCTATGGTTTGGGTTATGTTAGAGTTAGGATAAGTATTTATCATTAGTGTTAAAGTAAGGGTTAGGGTTAGTATAGAGTTAGGGCTAGAGTTTGGGGTAGTTTTAGAATTTCAGGATAGGGTTATGGTTATTGTTAGCATTAATTTTAGAATAGTTTTAGGATTAGTGGTATATTCAGGGCTAGGGTTAGTTTTGGATTAGGGTTAAAGTTAGGATTAGGTTTAGAATTAGTATTGAGTTATAGTTTGGGGTATGATTAGGGATAGATGTAGTTTTAGGGTTGTGATGGAGTTAGGATTATGTTTAGAGCTAAGGTTAGTGTTAGGATAAGCTTAGTTTCAGGATAGAGTTAGGATTAAGGGTTATGATAAAGTTAAAGGTAGTATTAGGGTTAAGTTTAGGGTTAGATTTAGAATACCAGTTACGGTTAGTGTTAGTGTTAGGGTTATGGTTAGGGGCACAGTTTGGTTTACGGTTAGGATTACAGCTCTGGTTAGGGCTTAGGTTATGATAATGGCTACTGTTAGGATTAGGTTTAGGGTGAGGGCTGCAGTAATGGTAAGGGTTAGGGTTGGGTTTACAGTTATGGTTAGGGATAGGGTTACATTTAGGGTTAGGCTTAGGGTTACATTTAAAGTTATGCTTAGTGTTAGGTCTAGGACTTGGTTTATGCTTAGAGTTAGTTAGGTTTAAGGTTAGGGTTCTGTTTAGAGTTAGAGTTATGGTTACTGTTAGGGTTATGTTTAGGGTTAGTATTGCAGTTAGGGTTAGTGTTAGGGTTATGGTTATGGTTAGGGTTAGGGTTACAGTTACGGTTATGGTTATGGTTATAGGTAGGGTTAGGTTTAGGGTTAGAATTAAGGATAGTGTTGGGGTTAGAGTTGGGGTTACATTTAGGGTTTCAGTGACATGCTTACGTTTAGAGTCAGGGTTAGGCTCAGGGTTACAGTTAGTGTTAGAGTTATGGTTATGTTTAAGCTTAGAGTTAGGTTTACAGTTAGTTTTAGGTTTAGGGCTAGGGTTACACTTAGGGTTATTGTTATGGTTATGGTTATGGTTAGGTTAGGCTTAGTGTTACAGTTATAGTTAGGATAACATTTGGGATTAGGTTTAGGGTTAGGGTTAGGTTTACAGTTATAGCCGTTGTTAGGGTTATTGTAAGGTTTAGGGTTAGTTTTATGGTTAGAGTTATGGGTAAGTTTAGAGTTACAGTTCAGGTTTATGGTTAGGTTTAAAGTTAGAGTTAGTGTTAAGGTTACAATTACAGTTACAGTTACATTTAGGTTTAGGGTTAGAGTTGCAGTTAAGTTAGTGTTAGTTTTAGTGTTAGTGTTAGGGTTATGTTTACGGTTGGGGTTTTTGTTAGGGTTAGAGTTATGCTTAGGCCTGTGTTAAGGTTTATAGTTATGGTTAGGGTTACACTTAGGATTAGGGCTACAGTTATAATTAGGCTTAGTATTAGGGTTAGGGTTAAGTTTAACGTTATGTTTGGGGTTAAGTTTATGTTTATGGTTAAGGTTAGTGTTTAGGTTAAAGTTAGCATTAGGGTTACAGTTATTATTATAGTTAAGGTTAGGTTTAGGCTTGTAAATTTTAGGCTTATGGTTAGGGTTAGGATTAATATAACGGCTAGGTCTGCCGTATCCTTAACTGTTAGGTTTAGCTTTATGGTTAGGGTTAGGAGTACATTTAGGGTTAGGTTTAGGTTTAGGGGTATGTTTAGTTGTATGGTTAGGGTTAGGCTTAAGGTTAGCTTTAAAGTTCTGGTTAAGGGTAGGTTTAGGGATAAGGTTACAGTTATGGTTATGATTATGATTATGATTAGTATTATGGTTATAGATAGTTTTAGTATTAAGTTTAGGGTTATGCTTATGGTTAATTTTATGGTTAGGGTTAGGTTTAGGGTAAGTGTTAAGGTTAGGAATAGGGTTAGGGTTAGTTGTACAGTTACAGTTACCATTAGTGTTAGGTTTAGGGTTAGTTTTAGGGTTTGGATTATGGTTATGGTTAGTTTTGCATTAGGGTTAGGGTTAGGTTTAGAATTAGTGGTAGAATCACTGTTAGGGTTAAGGTTAGAATTATGTTTACGGTTACATTTAGGGTTAGGTTTGCAGTTAGGGTTGCTTTTAGGGTTTGGGTTAGGTTTATGTTTATGGTTAGATAGGTTTAGACCTATGTTTATGGTTAGCATTATGTTTACAGTTATAGTGATGGTTAGGTTTAAGGATAAAACAGTTAGGGTTGGGGTTACAGTTACAGCTAGTTTTAGCAGTTATGGTTATGGTTACAGTTAGGGATAGGGTTAGAGTTAGGTTTAGGGTTAGGGTGCAGGTTAGGTTAGATTAATGTTATGGTTATTGATTTGGTTAAGTTTAGAGTTAAGGGTATGGTAAGGGTTAGTTTTAGTGTTAGGAGTATGGTTAGGGTTATGGCTAGAGCTACAGTTATGGTTAGGGTTATGGTTAGGTCTGAGGTTAAGCTTACAGTTATGATTAGGCTTAGGTTTAGGGTTACCATTAGAGTCAGAGTTAGGGTTAGGATTACCTTTTGGCTTAGGGTTAGGGTTATGGTTATGGTTAGATTTTGGTTTACAGTAAAGTTTCTTTTTAAGTTTACAGTTAGGCTTAGCATTGTGGTTAGGATTAGGGTTATGTTTAGGGTTACGGTTAGGGTTAAGGTTAGGGTTAGGTTAACAGTTAAGGTTAGGATTAGGTTTAGGTTTAGAGTTACTATTATGGTTATGATTTGGATTAGTGGTACCCTTAGGGGTAAGTATAGTGTTAGTTTTAGGGTTAGGCATATGGTTAATTGTATCGTTAGTGTTAGAGTAATGGCTAGGGTTTAGATTAGGGATATTTTAACAGACATGGTTAAATTTAGGTTTAGGGTTAAGGTTATGATTATGCTTACAATTAGGGTTAGAACTACAGTTAGGGTTAATGTTAGGGTTACAGTTAGGGTTATGTTTAGGTTTAGGGTTATAGTTACAGTTAGTGTTAGGGTTAGAGTTATGTTTAGGGTTTGGTGTATGACTAAGTTTAGTTTTAATGTTAGCATTAGTGTAACATTTAAGGGTACTGTTAGGGTTAGGCTTAAGGTTAGGGTTAGGTTTAGAATTAGGGTTACGATTAGTGTTAGGGTTAATGTTATGGTTACTTTTATGGGGAGGGTTATAGTTAGGCTTAGGGTTCGGGTTAGGGTTAGAGTTATGGTAAGGCTAATCGTTAGGGTAAGGTTAGGTTTATGTTAGATTTTCAGTTAAGTTTAGTGTTAGGGTTAGGTTTAGGTGTAACATCATTACGGCTAAGCTTTAGGTTTGAGTTAGGGTTAGTGTTACGTTTAGGGTTATGGTTAGAGTTATGTGTAGGTTTACTGTTATGGTTAGGATCACAGTTAGGGTTAGGGTTAGCATTACGTATAGGAAAATGCTTTGATTTAGGGTTTGCTTTAGACGTACTGTTATGGTTAGGGTTAGGGTTAGGGGTATGGTTAGGGTTACAGTTATGGTTAGGGTTCTGTCTAAGGTTTCATTTACCATTTTGGTGGAGGTTAGGTTTACTGTTACAGTTAGGGTTACTCTTAGGTTTAGGGCTATACTTAGACTTAGGGTTATCATTAGGATTATGGTTAGGTTCCTGGTTACGGCTAGCATTAGGGTTATGGTTAGGTTTAGGTTTAGGTTTAGGTTAGAGTAGGCTAATGGTTAGGGTAGGGTTAGGTTTAGGGTTAAGCTAGATTTATGGTTATAGTTATTGTTTAAGTTAGGGTTAGAGTTAGGGGTATGGATAGCATTACAGTTAGGCTTAGGGTTAAGGTTAGTGTTACGTTTTAGGTTACAGTTATGGTTGTGTTTAGTGTTACAGTTAGGGTAAAGTTCATGGTTAGGGTTAGGGCTAGGGTTACCTTTAGGGTTAGGATTAGGTTTAGGTTTCATTTTAGGTTTAGGGTTAAGTTTAGAAGTACGGTTATGGTTATGTTTAACTTTCGGTGTATAGTTAAGGGTAGAGTTAGTTCCAGTTTTAGGGTTAGGAGTACTGTTAGGGTCACAGTTTTGGTTAGATTTCTGTTTAATGTATAGTTTAGGTTTAGGGTTAGGGTTAGGGTTATGGTTTTGGTTATGGTTACAGTTACACTTAGGTTTAGGGCTATGGGATTAAGTTTAGTGTTATGGTTAAGGTTAGGGTTATGATTAGTATTCTGGTTTCAGCTCTGTTTAGGGTTAGGGTAATGGTTACTGTTAAGTTAAAGTTAGTGTTAGAGTTACAGCTACAGTTAATATTAGTGTTAGGCTATCATTTAGGGTTCTGTTTAGGTTAGAGTTATGGTTACGATTAGTGTTAGGATTAGGATTAGAGTTAGGGTTATGGTTAGTGTTACATTTAGGGTTAGGGTTAATTTTAGGGTTAGGGTTAGGTTTAGCATTAGTTTTAGGCTTAGGGTTACAGTTAGGGTTAGGGTTACATTAAGGCTTAGGGTTATGTTTACAGTTTTATGGTTAGGGTTATTGTTAGGGTTACAGTTAGGACTGAGGGCAAGATTAATGTTACCTTTAGAATTATTGTTAGTGTTAGGTTTATTTTTGAGTTGGAGTTAGGATATATCTTATGGTTAGACTCAGGTTGCAGTTACATTTAGGGTTAAGGTTAGGGCTAGGTTTACAGTTAGGTATACAGTTAGGATTAGTATTATGGTTAGGATTAGATTTACACTTAATTTTAGGGTTAGTGTTAGGGTTACAGTTAGGGTTAGGTTTAGGGTTAGGTTTACATTTAGGATGAGGTTTAAATTTAGCATTAGTTTTAGTGTTATTGTTATGGCAAACTTTAGGGCTAGGTTTAGGGCTATGTTTAATGTTAGGGTTACGGTTACTTTAGAGTTATGATTATGGTTAGGCTTAGAGCTAAAGTTTGGGATACTGTTGTGGTTATGGTTACAGTTTGAGTTAGGGTTAGGGTTAGCGTAACTGTTACAGTTAGGTTTAGGGTTATGTTAAGGCTAGCATTAAGGTTATGATTACCGTTAGGTTTAGGGTTAGAGTTATACTTAGTGTTAGGTGTATGCTTACAGTTAGGGTTACTGTTAGTGCTATTGTTACAGTTAGATTTAGAGTTAGGGTTAGGTTTAGGGTTAGGGTTAGATTCAGTACTACGGTTATGGTTAGTGTTACTGTTAGGGTTACAGTTAGGTTTACATTTAGGATTAGGTTTAGGGTTAAGATTAGGATTATGGTTACATTTACGGTGGGGTTACATTAAGGTTTACAGTTATTGTAGTATTTAGATTTAGGATTCTGTGTTAGGGTTACGGTTAAGGTTAGTGATAAGTTTATGGTTAGGCTTATGGTCAGGATTAGGGTTACATTTCGGATTAGGGTTTTGGTTATCTTTACTGTTAGGGTGAAATTTAGGTTTACTTTTAGGTTTTGGGTTATGGTTTGGGTTACTGTTAATGTTATTGTCCCTGTTACGGTTATGCTTAGGGTTAGGGAAGAGTTCAGCTTAGCATTATGGTTGGTGTTATTTTTAGGGTTAAGGTTAGGGCTAAGTTTAGATTTAGTGTAAGGTTAGTGTTAAGGTTAGGGTAACTGTTATATTCAATTTAGAGTTAAGTTTATGGTTAAGGTTAGTTTTAGAGTTATGTTAGTTTTATGATTAGCGTTACTCATATGGGTAGGGATAGGTTTCCAATTATGGTTAAGTTTAGGTTTAGGGTTAGTGTTATTGTTACGGTTAGGTTTAGTGTTTGAGGTAGGGTTACAGTGAGGGTAACAATTAAAGGTAGGGTTAGGGTTACAGTGAGGGAAGTGTTACGGTTATGGTTACAGTTTGGATTCAAGTTAGGGTTAATGTTATGGTTAGGTTTAGAGTTAGGTTTACAGTTAGGGTTACCATTAGGCTAACGGTAACCATTCTCAGGTTTCTGGTTAGGGTTATGGTTAGATTTACCATTAGGATTAGTGTTATGGTTATAGTTAGGGTTAGGGTTACAGTTATGTTTAGCTTTAGTTTTAGCCTAAGTGTTAGGGTTATGAATAGTTTTAGGTTTATGGTTAGGGTTAGTGTTAGATCTACGGTTAGGGTTGCATTTAGGGTTAGAGTTAGTGTCAATTTTGTGGTCAATGTTACGGTTAAAGTTACAGTTAGGGTTAGTGTTATGGATACAGTTAGGGTTACACTTAGGATTAGGGTTACGATTAGGGTTTCATTTATTTTTCGGGTTAGGGTTACAGTTTCAGGTTAGGTTTATGGTTATGTTTAGGTATATACATTTATGGTTAAGGTTAGGGTTAGGATTCAGGTTAGGTTCATGGTTATATTTAGCATTACAGTTAGGGTTAGGGTTAAGGTTAAGTATAGTGTTACCTTTAGAGTTAAGTTTAGATTTAGGTTTAGGGTTCCAATTAGTGCTAGGTTTAGGGTTAGCTTTAGGGTTTGGTTTATGCTTAAGTTCCAGATTAGGTTTAGGATTACAGTTATTGTTAGGATTAGGGATACATTTAGGGTTAGGGTTACTGTTATCGTTAAGTTTAGTGTTAGGATTACGGATAGGCTTACAGTTTGGGTTAGTGTTACCGTGAGGGTTATGGTTAGCATTAAGGTTAGGTTTACTCTTAAGTTTAGGGTTAGCATTAGGATTAGGGTTATGGTTACATTTAAGGCTATGTTTAGGATTAATCTTATGCTTAGGTTTAGTTTTATGGTTACAAATCAGTTTATGGTTAGGTTTAGGTTTTGAAATAGGTTTATGGAGAGTTTTAGGATTACTGTTACATTTAGATTTAGTTAGAGATAGTTTTACGGATACTGTTATGTTTAATGTTAGGGCTGGGTCTTAGGATTACAGTTAAGTTTTGGTTTAGGGTTACAGTTAGGGTTACATTTAGGGTTATTGTTACCGTTGCAGTTAATGTTAGGGTCATTGATAGGTTCACATATAGGGTTATGGTTAAGGTTAGGATTAGGTTTAGTTCTATGGGTACTGTTAAGTTTAGGGTTACGTTTAGGATAAGGGTTATGGTTAGGTTTAGTTTATGGTTAGTCAAAGGGTTAGGGTTAGGTTTAGGGTTCGGTTTGTGGTTAGGTTTAGTGTTAGGGTTAGGTTTACAGTTGAGGTTAGGGTTAGGATTATGGTTAATGTTATGGTTAGTTCTAGGATTAGGTTTATAATTAGGATTAGATTTATGGATTCATTAGGGTTAGGATTAGGGTTATGGTTACTGTTATGATTACCGTTAGGATAGGTTTATGGTTACAATTAGGTTTAAGGTTAAGGTTAGCATTAGGGTAGGGTTAGGGTTAAGTTTAAGATAAGAATTAGGGTAAGAGCAGGGATTTTTAGAGTTTGGGATAGGTTTATGGTTACAGTTAAGTTTACAGTTAGATTTATGGTTAGTGTTACCGTTAGGTTACTGTTATGTTTAGAGTTAGATTTAGGGTTAGCGTTATGGTTAGGGTTAC
>NDGM010956380.1:0-11191 GCA_002564305.1 Octomys mimax | reverse complement strand
TTGCTAAGCTTGTTCTAAGTAGGTGCTTTAGACCACTGAGCCATCTCACCAGCCCAAAAACTTTCTTTTTGATGATTTAAGATAAACTAATAGTATAAATGAAAAACAGTAGCATATTCAAACTTTTTTGACACAATACAGTACAGAATTTGGGGCAATATTTGAATTTCTCTCTTTCCCTCCCTGCTTCCCTCCCTCTCTTTCTCCCTCTCTCTCTATTACAAGCTATGCAAATATATAAGAATTTGCAGGACTGTCTTACAGTGGCTGCCCACAGTGTGGAAGGTGTGGGAGGGTCCAGAAGGGCTCTCTGTATGCAGCAGACCCAAAGGATCCAGTCAAAAGCCTGGAGCTCTGTGTAGCATCCAACGTGAGCCTATATCAAGAAGCTGAAGGGTCTGCACTGGAAGCCAGGAGACAATGTTCAAGGTAAGGTGAAGACGAGAGCTTCTCTGAGGAAACAGAAATAACACTTCCTTCTGCATTTCCCCTTCATAGCATTCTGGTGATAATCCTTGCTAGGAGGGGTGCTCTATACACAGCAGGGCCTTACTTACTCAAGTTGAGGCATTTAATCAACTATCATACTTAGCTTCTCATATAAGAGAACCGTGCAACATTTAAGCTTGTATATCTCAAGCTTAAATGATATACACAAAAAAGTGATTTATTTCACTTAATATCATATTCTCAAATTGCCTCCATTTATCTACAGATGCCTCAAGTTCACCTTTCTTTATGGCAATGTAGTGCTGCATTGTATATACATGCACGTTTTCCTTAACCATTCTTGCGTTGGTAGACATATGTTGTTTCTAAGATCTAGCTATTATAAATGGTGTAGCTATAAGCCTGGATAACACCTATACCTGTACTATGATGATTTTTAACTCTTTTGGGAAGACACCTAGAAAGTGAACAGCGGGGTCAAATGAAATATCTACTTTTACCTTTGTGAATAATATTCATATTGACATTCATAGTTGAACTAGTTTACAGTCCCACCACAAATGTAAAAGAGTTCCTTTTTATCCAATTCCTTGCCAGCATATATTACTGTACTAGATCTTTTTGGTGATAGCCATTCTTTCCAGGGGTAAGATGGTATCTCAGTGGAGTTTTAATTTCCATTTCTCTGATGACAAGTAATGAGGATTTTTGGTGTATTTATTGGCCACTTGTATTCCTTCTTCTGAGAAGTATTTATTCATTTTGGTTGTTCATTTTTGATTAGGCCTTTTGGGGAAGTTTATTTTTTTAAGTCTCTAAATATTCTTGATTTTAGTCCTCTGTCCAAGCAATAGCAAGATTTTCCCTGTGCTATAGGTTGCCCCTTCATTCTGTTGGCTATTTCCTTTGCTGTACAGAAACTTTTAAATTTGATATGAACCAGTCTGGTGATTCTCAGTAATATTTCTTGTGCTCTGTTCAGCGAGCCCTTGTCTATGCCTGTGTCTTCCAAAGGGTTATGTATTCTATCTTCCAGCAGATTGTTTCTGATTTAACATTTAGATCTTTGATCCATTTTGACTTACTTTAGTACAGGGTGAGATATATGGGTCTAGTCATTCTTCAGCATATGGATATCCATTTTTCCCAGCACCATTTATTAAAGAGGCCATCTTTCCTCCAGTGTATGTTTTTGGCCTTTTTGTCAAAAATCAAATAGCTGTATGTGCGTAGGGTTGTTCCTGCTTCTTCTGCTCCGCTGATCTATGTGCCTGTTTGTGTGCCAGCACCACGCCGTTTTAATAATTGCAGCTTTATTGTATGTATGGCTTCAAGCCTGGGATTGTGATGCCTCTTGCTTTGCTTTTGTTACCCAGAACTGCTTTTGCTATTCTGGGTCTCTTCTGATTTTCTCCCAATTTCATTTACCCACAGTTTAGCTGGAGGTGAGCTGACTTAATCATGTTGAAATTTTAGGAAGCAATTCTAGTTCACTTGTGAAACTGTGGTTGACAAGTTAGTTCAAGCAGGGGGTACAGCCATAGAGATTAGGTAAAGTGTTGCTGTTATTATAGTGTACCTCCAGGGGGAAGGACAGCCGGCTAAGTGTGGGAGTCCTACTCTTGCTGTGGCAGCATGTCAAGGCCCCTAAGCTCTCTAATCCCAGTTGTCCTCTTGAGATCATAGGAAGGAACAGAAGAGCAACAGAAAAGAGGTGGGGCCTTGATTCAAACTTGGGTCTCACTATTCACAAGCATCTTTCTTCCCTCGTCTCCAGCATCTGGGGGCCTTCCAGGGACAGTTTTGTGACTCAGGAGGGCTGCCTGGAACACTGCAAGTGGGGGAGGAAGCC
Organism: Octomys mimax; assembly: GCA_002564305.1. Lineage (NCBI taxonomy): Eukaryota > Metazoa > Chordata > Mammalia > Rodentia > Octodontidae > Octomys > Octomys mimax. The sequence goes on along the minus strand of NDGM010956380.1, from coordinate 8,889 downwards.
AAATCAATTCACAAGAATTAGCAGGAGTAAGTTCCACACTCAGGGGGCTAAGGCACGAGTCCAAAGCCACAGTTCAAAGCTGGGCCGGAGACACTGGAACTGGCGCACTGTGCACACTGTCAGCCTTTCGGCCCCAGCCACTGAGATTAGACAGAGGCTAACAATACTTTACATTCAACACAGAAACTGAGAGCTACAAGGGGATTTAAAGCCCAGCTAGTGTAACAGAGAGGTGAAGTGACTTGTCCAGGGTCACACAATGGGAGCTAGTAGACCTACAATTTGATACAGTTTTGTCAGTTCCCATGATGTTTTTGCTATTACAACCTCTGGCCCAGCTACTATGTCCAGTTCCATTCTAACCAAGATGAAAAGAATGGAACCATCCCTGGACAATGAAAAGGGGAAGCAGAAGACTAAACTGGAGTTCCAGGATTATGGAAACTCCATGGGATTCTCTTTTCCTGTTTAACCTGATTAGAGATTATAAGTGATATAGATAAAATTTTGAGGAAAAGAACTCACTAATGATTAGTAGATTCTAATGACCTCACTAATGATTAGTAGAAAGTTTATAGATCAAGGTGGAGCTGTGTGACCTTGGATAAGTCACTTTACTTCTTTGGGTTACACTGCATGAGTTGTATGGAGCTGCAGCTTGACATCAGTACAGACCCCTTAGGTTTTCTTGGGACTTTTAACCTTGATTTGATTTCTACCTTTTGGTCTGTTAGGATTAAGAGCTGGCAGGTGTAACTTAGTCCTAAATCTTGGTTCTTAGAGCATGGTGCTTCAAGTAGTAGCATAGCTTCACCTGGAAACTGGTAAAGAATGGAAATTCATGGTTCCTGCCGCATCCCTACAGAATCTGCGTCTTTGGAGACAGGCCTAGGAAGTTATATCATGACAAGACTTCCAGGTGCTTCTGATGCACATGGAAATTTTGAGAAGCCCTGAAATGGAATAAACAACATAGAAAAGAAAAACATCTCCAAAGTAATATGAAGTTATCATTAAAACTCTGGCCAGCTCTAAGGCCTCATACAAGTGACTGTCTCTCTGTGCCTCAGTAACACTGATTGTGAAAAGGGTGGGTTTGCCTCATGGAATTGTCCTGAGGATCAAATGGGATAAGGCAGGAAAAGCCAGTCTGTAGCACCTTTCCAGGTGTTCAGTGAGTGCTCAGCACCTTTCACTAAAAATTCTTATGATTATGACAATTCCAGCTGCCTCCAGCCCTGGCAGCCCAGAATGGGAGCTCCACACGGTCCTTTGTGCCCCTACTCAGCTCCCCCAAACCTCACTTCTGCTTTGCTGTGAGCACTCTGAGATTGGGAGAAAGGGGAGCCTTGGATCACCTTTGAGAATGGCCTTCACCGGACCTTAGCCTTGCCACAGTGACATTAAGCCAGAATTAAACCTTGCTAGATTTATGCTCTGGGACCAGCTTGCAGGAACACCACATTCTGAGCCAAAACACAAAGCACAGTCACAACAACATGAGCTTCCTTAGCCAGAGAAAGAGGCTAAATTTCACTAGTGAGACTGTCCTCAGATACCAAAGCGTCTGGCCTTGCAGATTGGATGACCCCACTCTGGCCGCTTCTTTTGGTGACCGCCATTACACAGAGCCACTGAGCAGGACAGCCCATACTCCATCACGAGCTGAGTGGCTTGTGTAGCTGCTCCCTGGCCTCTGACTGTGATGAATACAAAGGCAGAGTGGCAGGCTGTAGCAGCAGCTGCTGCTGCCTCCCTGTGGGCCACTATAATGTTTCCCAGGGGACCAGCCCAAGCCTGCAAAGCCTTGGAAAATTAGTGAGTTTATCCATCAGTGTTTTACTACAGAAACAGATATAACACAAGGTGTACAGATGTATGAGAATTTGCAAGATTAACTTGCGATGGTCAACCACAGGGTCAGCCACAGAGGGCTTCTGCAGACTGGAGGCTGAAGGGTTCAGTCCTAGGTCTGGAGCTCACTGTAGTGTTCCATGCAAATTTGTAACAGAAGCTGATGGGCCTACACCAGAAGGCTGAAGAATCTAAGCTAGAAGGCTGAAGTATCTGTTCCAGAAGCCAAATAGTCTGCACTGGAAACTAGGAGGTGATGTCTAAGCTGAAGGAAAAGACTAGAACTCCGTTGAAGAAAGAGGAGCAGATCCACCCTCCCTCATTTGCCCTTTATACCATCCAAGCAATCAGCTGCCCTCAGGGGGGTCTGCCACACTCTGGGGTGTGAAATTGCTGAGCTGATTTAGTTAAGCTTTTTTAAACTAAACTTCTCACATTGACACAGTCACTGAACCATCACAATAAGACATTCTGACTTTTTGAATTTTTCCCTCTGAAGAACTTGACTATGTGCTCTAATAATTTTTTGAGAAAAAAGATGAAAGACATTCAAGAAGACAGCAGAGTAATTAATCTGTTCATTTATGTACAGTGACTCACTCTGTGTTCTGGGTACATTCATTTTTGAATTCTACTAGCATTTGTTGGGTACACAGTCTCCAGGGAGCCCTGTAGACACCAGGGTAAAGTACAAACATATTTATTGTCAAGAAGGCTACAAGTTAGTGGACAGAAAGATATGGGTCCCACCATTTGTCCCAACATTTATTATATGCCAGGCTCTGAGGTAAGGGCTTAATTCTCCCATGAGCCCTGTGAGATACATAGGCTTGCCCCCATTTGACAGAGGAAGATGCTGAGACTCAAGGAGGTGAAGTGGCTGACTTGGAGTCTCCTATTTGGAAAGTGGCAGGGCTCTGTGACACAGAAACCCTTCCCTTGTTCATTCTACTATGTCGACCCTGAGGAAGGATGTTCATTCATCTCACTGATCTCATGGTAAGTGTCATGAAAAGGTACACACTCAGTACCATGGCAGCTTAGAAGATGGCATCTGTCACTTGTACCTCTTGAAGGAAATCCAAGGGAGGCATGGGGCTGATGAGGTGGCTGGGAAAAACCCTGAGCAGTGCTCCAGGGAAGGATGGTGTTGAGGTGGGAGGTGAAGGGGAATCCTTAGTTCTGCCAGACAGGGACCCATCATAGATCAGCAGAATAACTACTTCAGTCTGGCCTTGTCCTCAGAAAGGTCCTGGACAGCACTGGTTAGAAAGTAGGACCAGATGAGCTAAGAGAAAACTCAGAGCATGCTTTGCCCTCCCTGATAAGAGTGCAATAAGACCCTGTCCATGGTTCACATGGTTTTGTTTGCATCACCACCACTTCCCACTCACACACATGCACTAAATTCTTATGTGAGATGACATCATTGACATCAGACTCATGGTGATTCATTGCCAATACCACCTGGGAATGTCAGAGAGGCACTGGCACTCACTGAGTGATGAGAAGGTCCCCAGTACTCTGACATGAGTTATTTTCTGTCTCCTCACAAGGCAGTGAGATGATTCCCATATGGGTGTGGCTAGTAAGGTTGAAGGAGGCCAAAGTGTGCAAGGCCCCAGCTGGTAAAATAGAATGGAGCTCTCTCTCTCCCCCTCTCTCTCTCGCTCGCTCACTCGCTCTCGCTCTCGCTCTCGCCCTCGCCCTCGCCCTCGCCCTCTCGCACTTGCTCTCTAGTGACTTAAAGCTAAAGGGATAGTGAATGGGTTTGTGAGACCGAAGAATCTGATAAATTTGGTTGATTGAAATTCATCAACTGATAAACAATTTGTCTTGCTAAATTGAGGCATTATGGCATTATGAACATTGTAGTAAAAGAGATGTGGGTTAAAGTCCCAATCCACTTTTTCTGGATCAACTCATTTACCTTCTCTAAGACTTTGTTTCTTCACTTGTAAAATCTGAAGAACAATGCATACTCTGCAGAGCCATCACAATGAAGGAATATAATTATGTGTGTAATGTGTGGCTCCATTCCTGGCAGGAAGTATCTCTTCCTCTGTCTTCTTCATCAAATATTCTCTTCCAGGTTTATTGACTGGTCACACATGACTATTGACCATTTTGATCTGCTCAGCCCACGACAGTTATTTTATTTCATTGAGATTACATGAACATCCAAATAATTTATTTCATGGCCAGGCATAAGAAAGCTAGGCCAGTTGGCTTGATTGCATTGCTTCCCTTCTTGGATAACCTAAGTCTGCACAGTTGTCCCTTTGGAATTGCCTTGGATTCAAGATCTCAGAGACTATGGAAGGGCCATCTGGCAGAAGATGACTTGTTATTTACTACACGTTTTCCCAAATCTCCTCACCTAGACTAAGTTTTTCTGGTCTTCCTCACTTTTCCTCACTTTGGTGATTATATGATTGAATTCTTCCAGATGGAACATAGTTGGAAATGATGGTTGACATGGAATGCAGGTGAATCATCTTGGCTTCTCAAATTTCCCTCAGATCCTCTTCATTTGGGGCTCCCCAGATAGAGAACCCAGTGGAAGACTCCATAATACAGAGAATAGGGAGCTACTAGATGCAAGGAAGCTGGGTCCTTGAATGACTATGTGGAGCAGAGTAATCATGCTGCCCCACAGCTGCATTGGACAGTGAGTGAGCAATGAAGTCCTACTTTGTTGAGCTTCTGAGCTTGGGGCTTACTTAAACTAGTAATTAGCTTGCCTCATGAATACAGCCTGCTTATGACTTATAACAAGATATTTCCAGCCATCATTAATACCATTGCTAAATGACCCTATAAAATCAAATGCCCTATGAGGGATAATATATTTTTTACATTAGCATAAATTAATTTATAAGCTGAGTCTGCCAGGTCCAAGCAGGGCCCCAAGGATACATTCTACTGTGCTTGATTGCAGGGAGAGCTGAGGATGGGGTGACTGGTGACTTGGTACTCAGTAAAATGGTTCTCTAAGCTTTGGTATCATTTGAAATATTCTAGACATGCAGATTCTTATAACCATTCCAGACCTAATGGATCAGAAACTCTGGAAGTCAGGCCCAGCAGTCTGTTGTATGAGCCCTGCAGTGACTTCAATGGCCAGGCTACTATTTGAGAAGTGCTGAAGGAAAGGGGAAGCTGGACCTTGTAGGTCACATCTGAGAAGAGTGGCATGGCATCACAGTGACTGATCCTCAAAGCCTGGGTGGACAAGGAGACATGGTTCAAAGATAAGTCCTTTCGTTGATCTCGTTTGTTACAACATAAAATTTGAGAATTTGGTTTGTCACTCTACAGAGGATTGATTACTACATCAGAATTCATGGACAATTATACAATTTTGCCAGAGCTTCCAATAAAGCATAACATAGACTAGATTATTGAAATAATATAAATTTATTTTCTTGGAATTCTGGAGTCAGGAAGTCAAGATCAAGATGTCAACAGAGATGGTTCCCTCTGGTGCTTCTCCCCTTGATTTGCAGGTGGCCACCTTCTAACTTCTGCCTGTTGGTCGCCATGGTCAAGCCTCTGTGTACCCATGCTCTTGGTGTTTCTTTGTCCTAATTTCCTCTTCTTATAGGGACAACCATCAGCTTGGATTAAGACAGTGACGATGGCAAACCTTTCAGTGCCCAAACTGCTATCTCAAAACTTTGCCTAGATTGCAAAGAGCCAACACTGTAATTAAACCTCAATACTGAGGTTTAAGTTTAGAAGAATCAACTCATACATCAACATCTTTTGTCTTAAAAGAAAAACACAGAAACATACATGACATAGGCTGGCCACAACTGGATTAGGATCTACCCTGAAGACCTCCTCATCTCACTTAATTACATCTTTTAAGATCCAATCTCCAAGACCAGTCACTTTCTGAGTTAACGAGGGATTAAGACCAACATAAATTTGGAACAGATACTACATTGGCCAGATTTTTTTTCTACAACAAATTCCCAAGATAACCAATTTCTAAGAGAAAAAGTTTATTTTAGCTCATAGTTCTAGGGGTTCTAGCACATGACTGGTTAGCTCTGTAGCTGTGGGTGAGGTGGAATAACATGGCCGCATTGTGTATTGGAGCAAAACCATTTAGCACATAGTTAGGAAGCAAAAAAGAAGAACAGGAACGGGTTTGGGCCCACTCAATCCCCTTCAAGGACATGGCTCCAAGACCTCAAGGCCTCCCAGCAGGCCCACCTCTTGAATATTTCACCATCTCCCACACTAGTAATGTGGAGATCAAATGCCAAGCCGTGGGCCTTTGGAGTCATTTAAAATCCAATGATGTAGGCACAGTTCTGTCCAAAATGATGGAATTCAGAGCATCACTGTCTTCTATTCCTACCCCTCTTGGAATGCTCTTGAATAATCCTGGAATCAAAAATAGTTATGTACCACACTTTTCAGTTAGGACTAGGAGCGTCCTCTATTTCATTCTAACAATAAAGTTAGATGGGAGTTAACACTTTTGGTACTAGGTTAGCTAATTAAAATCAGAACCAGAAGAAAGTAACACAGAACTAGTTATCTGTTTTAAGCAGCTTTTGTGCCCCTTAGGTAGATTAAGATCAGTTTGTAAATAAATGTTGGCTGTAAGTAACCAGTATTTCTGAAACAACCTCATAATCTTTTTCTCCAGTTGGTGATGCATTGATGCCATAATACATGGGAAAATACTTCCCTTGGCATGTTGGGGTTTGGACTAACTTATTAGGGTAGAAAAATGACCTCTTCTGAGATGCCTTGAGTCTGTTTGGCTTTTAGTGATCCACGGTAATAACTTTAAACAATGACTAATGCATGCTGTAGGATTAGATATATGGAAAGAACTGGATGGGGAAAATGGATGGGCACATCTTAAAACTCACCTTTTACACACTGGTGTGCATTTCTGAGGAGACACCCTCAGCGTGTGAGAGGACCCTTGTATTGCATGTCACATATTCTGTCCTTGTCCTTCTGCCCCTCCCCATTTCACATTAAACAGCAGGGGTCATGGATGGTGTGCCAACTGCCAGGGTGATCTTTGCTATAAGAGCTTTAAGTGTTCTAAACTTGGGGCAGTTTGGCTACCTATAAAATCTCCCTGAATGAACTTTCCTATCATTTGTTAACTGCCAGGGCAGAGTTCACTGAACAGCGTCTTCACTGCTAGTTCATGAAATGGGAGCTGTGGAAGTCCTGTGCATACAAACACGTTAGCCTATGCTCAAAATATGCTTATGGGGCAAATTCTGATATGATTAATGTTGGCATCACTGAGCATACATTAGTGGGATTTGCATATATATAAATTTGAATAAAGTTCAAGGACACCAAATGATTTCAGATTTAATAATAATAATAGCTAACATTATTGAAGTACTATATGCCCAATACTACTATAAACATTTTATGTAATAGTTTAATTAATCCCCACAACAGCTATATAAATATAATCACTATAAAGATTAGGAATCTGAGACACAGTACAGTTGAGTAAGTTGTCCAAGAGCATGCAGTGAGCTCACAAGCAGCAGGGATGGGGTGAACCCAGATCCTCTGATTCTAGCACCTGTGCTCTTGTCCCCTGGGCCCCATGGCCCTGGTTTGCAAGCATACAAATGCAAGAAGATGGTCTGGCCTTTCTGGGGGTGATCTAGGAGGGCTGTATTGGCAGCAGAAAGCAAGCAAAGGCTTCTTTCCCAGGCAGGGGTTTAGGAGACCAATTCTGATTCACTAATGTTGTTTGGGGGATTTTGTAATCAAGGCCTGAGTCTGTAGGTCTTCACCTCTGTCACTCTGTAGAAAGACATCTATGTGTGCCCATGTCCCTCAAATGCTTGCTCACTGAGGCAACCTGCTGTTCCCCTGGGAGTTCTTGCCATGAGTGAGACTCCTGCCTGCTCTCCAGATACAAAGCCTCTGGTAGAGCCCATCTGACCACCCAGAGAACAGGTCAGAGCTGAGGAAGTTAGATAGGAGATGAGGGAAGGATTGGCAGAGGGAGTGAAGCAGACATGAGCATAAAAGATGAGCATACTTTTGTTTTATCTTTTTTATAATACTGGAGATTGAACCCAGGGCCCTTTGCACTGAGCTACATTGCCACAAAAATTATTTTAAAATTTTGACACAGGTGCTAAGTCACTGCATTGCTTAGGTTGGGCTTGAACTTTTGATCCTTCTGCCTTAGCTTCTCAGAGTCCTGGGATTATAGGCATGCACCATGGTGCCTCATTGCAATAGATGAGTAGGACTTTGTGTAAGGTGGGGTAGTGAGTGTCAGAGAACTAAAGAGATGATCCAGGCCACAGAGGAAAGGCCCCAGTGTTCCTCCCTAGATGCCCAAGTAGATACCTTGCTGAGTGGTGAGTGCTGAGGTTGAGGCTTAGCCTCTCTTCTGGTGGGATAGAACATCAGCTTAACAGGACCACAACCATACAGTTCTTCAGCAAGGGCATAACTTTGTCTTGCTTATTTCATATGGTGCTTTAGTTACTTTTCTTGTTGCCCAGACAAAATATCCATCACCCAAAGGTAAAGGAGGACGGGATTAATTTATTCATAGTTTGTAGAGGTTTCCATGCATAATTCGCTGGTGCCAAGGCATCATGGCACATGGCAGAGAGGCAACAGTTCATGAAGGTGGAGGACAGCAAAAGCAACAAGTGAGGGAGGGAAGAGAAGCCTGTTTCTGTCCTTTATATTGTACGCAGGCTACCTGCCCTAGGGCAGGTACAGCACTCACACCCTTAGGCCCAGCATTGGACCACGAATCAATCACAAACTCTAGATTCAGCCACCTTTGAAAAAACCCTATCCCCCATGAGAGCATGAGGCTTGGGGGGACAATAGACACAAACCACAACATATGGTGACTCGTAAGAGGGTTCATCATTCTAGGAATGGTCTCACAGTGACAAGGGAGAAGTGGCTGTCTTAGTGCCACAGTTTTCCTACTATTCACATCTACCTGTTTGTTGAGGTTTGGAATTCAACAACAAGAGATTTATCTCTTTTTAAAAA
>NDGM010956377.1:0-19372 GCA_002564305.1 Octomys mimax | reverse complement strand
CTTTCTTTCTTTCTTTCTTTCTTTCTTTCTTTCTTTCTTTCTTTTGGCAGAACTGGGGTTTGAACTCAGGCCCTTGTACCTGCCAGGGAAACACTTATTCTACTGAGCCATCTACCTGGCCCCAGCACAGACTTTCTACAATTCTGTGTTAGTCAGCTTTTTGCATTGCTGGGACAAAATGCCCATAACCTGGAACAAAGGGGCAAGTGAATTAGCTTGAGTTATGGCGTCAGTGGGTTCCGTTCATGGTAGGTGGGCTCTAGGCACATGTCATTGCAGAACAGCACTGCAGAGGAAAGATGTTCAAAGTGTAGTGGCCGTATGGCAGAGAAAGAAGGGAGGAGCTGCAAGTGAGAACGCACTGGTCCCAGTCTCTCTTCCAGCAACTGGCTCCTTCTGGCCAGCCTGCCCCACCTCTGTGAGACATTTGGAATCATTTTAGATCTGAGCTGTGGCACACCCTGCTACTGTAATGCTCATTGGTGTGTGCGCCCTCGCTCCAACAACCTGTAGTAAGCCCAATCCAATAAGCTTTGAGTGTCTTCCCAGTCATCTGGGTGTGGGTTGCACCGGCCAAGCGGAGAAACTTGATTTGCTGTGTGATGTTGAGAACGCAAATGCGAGTCAGCTCAGTCATTTACGTGAAAGTTAAATGGGATAAAACTTCTGTCTCTTGAGCCCCTATCCAGAATGATTCTTCATTGCTCTATTGGCACCAACATGGATTAGGATTAGCTTATTTTAGGAAGGACAGTGGCAAATGGATTTTTGCATGGTGGTATTTCAACTACCATTGGCGCGATCACTACAATTTTTCTTCAGGGACAGCTCTTCTACAAAAAAGCAAAACAAAACAAGGCAAAAACAACCCTAGCAATCTCTGAACTCTACACTCCAATTTGTACAGCATTTTCTTTTGAAGCAGCAAAATGTTGGTGAGCCAGATTGTGATAAAAAATAGTTAGGATTCCGGAGATAGAGGAGAGGTTTTGCTTACTGAATGTTCTAATTAATTTGAGCCTGAGACAGGAGGATCACTATAAGTCCAAGCTGTGTGGCAAGACCCTGTACTAGATTTTAAAAAATGGATAAAATATTTTTAAATATTAAAATAAAAACAGAATAAGAGATTTATTTTGGCTCCCAGGCTCTAAGGCAGAAATAGTGTGGTAGACAGGCCTGGCGCAGGGCAGTGCTTGAACTCAGGTGGCCAGGAAGTAAAGGAAGAGGGGGGGAAGAAGGAAGGGAAGGAGGAAGGAAGCGAGAGAGTGGGAGAGAGGGAGAGAGGGAGAGGCCACTTCGCCAGAGCCACAGCCCCTGCAGGCCTCAGCTCCCACGGGCACACCCAACTGCTGAGCTAGCCTACGGTGAGGAGCCGAGCGCAGCTGGGGCCCTGTCCTCCTCCACACACAGAAGACTTCGGGCGCTGCTTTAGGTCTATTCCGACACACAGGCATCAGCAATAGTTTAGGAGAGCAAGCGGTGTTCTAAGGGGCAGGGAGTCTTTTTCTCCGAGCAGCCAGCTGATGGTCGTGCAGCTCACAGGGAGATGTAGGGCTGTGTTTCACATGCAGTGCTGCCATTTGGGAAGAAAGCAATCGCACGTCGGATAAATGGGTCAATTCGTGGAGATTCTGGTACAACAGGAAACTACTAACAGGGTCTGACTTGTACAAGAAAACTAGGTGGTTGAGACAGAGAGGAAGGAAGTTTCGTTTCACTCTCTGCACCTCTTCATTGCATGTAACAAGATGTATTTCTTCTATGTGACAGGAAATGTTCATCACGTGGGCTTCATTTGCTAAAATAAATAAGTAAAATGTTAATATACAGCTAATCAGTCATAAAACGCTTTTATAGTAAAGAATGAAGTTAGCTCCTGACATCCAACAGATTCACAAAAGCAAAAGAGACAGATGTTAATGATGATCTAATGCACCTAGAGAGGATTCTGAACTCTCCGGTAGTTGGATTTGAGTTAGAATTCTGGCTCTTTCTGATCGCACTGGATGACAGTGTGCTTAATTTGAAAGGACTTAAACTTCCTAAGGCATAGTTTTCCTTAATAGAGGGGTTTAAAAATATCTACCTTCCAGCATTGCATGGAGGTCTCATGAATTAAAGCCAAGAAGTACAGCCCAGAGAGTGATGTTTAAAAAACGCCTTCCTTTTGCTCCACATTTACCTCTGTCCCAGCATCCAACTCACCTCTTTTAAACTAAAAGCAAGGGCTTTGCAAGAGCAAACCTATTCGGCCATTCTGGCAGAGGGAAGAGATGGACAGAGCCAGGGCTCAGCACAGATCTGCAGAGGTTTAGGAAAAAATACTCAGCAATAGCAATTGTATTGCTTGCCTATGGCTACTGTAACAAGACCACAGAGCCGGCCAAATAGCTCAGTGGATGAAAGTGCCTGCTAGGCAGATGCGGCGGATGGGAGTTTGATCCCCTGGCCTGCGGTGCCAGGCCTGCCCCTGGGGTGCGCTGAGACGGCAATTGAGGCTGGGCGTGGTGACACATGCCTGTAGTCCCAGCACTGGGGGAGGCTGTAAACAGGAGGATCACTCCAAGTCTGAACTATGCAGTGAGATACTGTACACCCTGTCCTAAATACAAACAAAACAACAAAACAAAACAACAAAAGACCACAGGCTGAGAGGCTTAAAATAATAGAATTTATCCTGCTGTAGTTATGGAGCTGAAGGTCGGAAAGCAAGACATTGGCAGAACTTTAGGCCCTCTGCAGGACTTTTTGCTGGCCTCTTCATAGCTTCAGTGGCCTCTTTCCCTGGACATCATCAGCCTGATGTCCACCTCCACTGCTGTCCTTCTTAGATCTGTGTGTCCACCCTTCTTGCTGGAAGGCCTCAATCACTGACACATATCTCATATCCCAAGGACGGCCACATTTAGAGGGGCTGGGCCTAGCAGTCGACATGGGAGGAACAGTCCGTTGATACGGGATGCAGGCCTAGCACCCTGTTGTCTGTGGTCACTAGAAAACTTGCTGGAACTTCCTTATACACAGGCATCCCTCAGTAAAGGTAAGTATGATAGAATTTGTGTAGTGTCTCCAAAGTCATTGACTCTGATCCACAGAGCCCGAGCTATGACTCAGAAGTTGTAGGGGACTGTAAGCTCAGTTTCTGTCCTACAGATTATTTCCCAAAGATGCAGCACACCTACACATTTTAATTCACTGTGTTTTTTGAAAGAAGTATTCCTAAACTTCAAAGAAATGATGCAGAAATGGAAAGGGACATAAATCACCCCTATCACTCAACACAAGGGGCCAGAGGAGCAGGCTCTAACTAACAGAGTCTAGCATGAAAGTGCGTGGAGGCTGCAGGTGCGCCATTGTTTCTCCGACCCACACAGAGCCTCCTGCATGTCCGGAGCTTATGTTTAGCATCCTCCATTTTCCCAAAAAGGTCTTCTTCTGCTCTCCTCTGGCTTAATGTTGTGCTTTTAGGAAGTAAAGTCTGTTGGAAAGGTCTAAGCACAGGCTCTCAAAGTGAGCTTGTGGCCCCCAAGTATATGGAATAGGACCCAAAAGGTGAGGAGGGCTTCAGACTCCGGGAGAGCACAGCATGGGGCCCGCCCAAGAAGAAAGGCCAATGAGCCCCAGCTGAGGCTGCCTGACAAGCACGATAGCACGATGTGGAGCAGGAGCTCGGCTGCTCAGCTGTAAGGACGGGTTGCTCAGGAGATAGATGCCTGCTTCATTGCACTGAACCCTTCCAGCAGGGCCGAGGCCACCACTGGCACCCGCACCTCCTGCTCAGAAAGTATGGTCATCATACTAGAGCACTCTGTATTCACTCATCTGGAAGCCTACCTTAGCTTGGTTTTGTTCGTGTCTTGATTTACATCTGGAATAGGGCCCTCTCCTTTCCCTTCTTTCCTGCATGCCCCTGGCCTTATCTGGTGCATGGTGGCATGCTTGGTGTTGGAAGCTGGTTGTAACCAAACTGGCAAACAGTCATGGAATGCAAGGTACGCGATGGGCTCAGATGGACCCTCTGAAAAATATACCAAAAGTGGACTTGTCACTGTCTTTCTGGAAAATGGCTTAACCTTTTATGATTTTGAAAGTTGGTACTGTGAAGGCAAGAGATAAAGTGGATGAAGAAGAGTTTGGAGAGGCTATTACAGCACATCTGGGAGACTTGCACCCTTGAGTTAGCCCAGAAATTCTGCCCTGGATGTTCCAGGGGTGGGGATGGGGCAGCCTTCATGGGCTTCCCCATGAGCTTCAGTAAACAGACTGGTCCTTGCTGGTGTAAGTCCCCCCATGAAATCTAGGAAAGCACACGTGTCAGCACTACCTTACTCCAAGACCCAGCACCAATGATGTGAAGGACAATGATTGCATCTCAACTCTCAGAATCAGAAGCCCCAATTCATGGCTCATGGCCTCAGACACAGGTAGGATGGTGGAAGGCCATGATGTGGAGCAAACTGTTTGCATGATGGTACCGATGAAGCAGGAAGTGAAGGTAAGAGTCAGGTGAGGTTGCACACCACTGTAGGTCTTGTCACCAGTCACCAGCCTCTAAGAGACCCTCATCCCAATAGTACAGTCAGGGCTGAGCTCACCCATGGGTGGATCCAGTGACACCTACAGCCCTTCCATGACCCAGTCACCCTTGACACATATGAGGCTTGGAAGAATGTTCTAGATCTAAACCTAACAACAGCCATTGTAATGGGCTACATTTCCTATTAATGGCATAGATGTGGAAATGTTTTGCTCTTAGGAATTGCTATGGTTTGTGTCTAGTTGCTCCCCCAGAACGTCATGCAGTCACTGGGGCAGGCTTCTAGAGTTTGCGATCAATTTGTGATCTAATGTGGAGATTATGCGTGTGAGTGCTACACCTACCCTGGGGCAGATCATCTGCATAAAATGCAAGGAAGGGAGAGAGGTTGCTAGCAGCCACAGCCTCTGCTCCTCCTTTTGCTCTTTGCTGGTTTCCGCTGCCATGAACTGCTGCTTTCTGCCATGTACCACTTTGCCTTGGAGCTGGGCCGAGTGTGGATTGAAACCTCCACTAACCACGAGCAAGATAAACCTTTCCTTCCATAATTGTGGATGTCAGGTATTTTGTTCCAATAATAGAGAAAAGTAACTGAGATAGGAATATTAACAATAACATAATTTTAAATTAAAAGAACTTACAATTTTAGAAAATTAAAAACAAATATTTAGTATTATTAGCTGTGTAGAATATCTATGCAAGAATAGCCAACATGTATTAAAACTTACGTTGTACTACAATATTAAATAACATGTAGTATTCTCATGACTGCATTAAATGCAATGGTTTATTGTGAAGCAGCATGCCTAGCATCATTTAAATTTGTAGAGAAAAGAATTATTATATGTTGTCCTTTGGAAAAACCTAGCGAAGTAAATCCAAGCATTAATGGTAATTATTCTTGAGGTGGTAGTTTCGTTTTATTCTTTAGTTTTTCTGCATGTTGCAAGTTTTCTCTAATAGCTAAATTTTAGTGACCAAAAGTACAATAGTGAATCACAGTACCAATACGTTTGGGAGAATGTCAGCAATTAAGTTAGGGAAGGGCTTGAAGGTAGAATCGCAACCTGTGTGGGCTGAAAAGCGCTTCTCCTCACGCGCTGCTCAGGACAGCTGGGGGAGCCGGGCCTGGGTCAGCGCAGCGCATTCGCCCCTGTATGCCAGGAGGAATCACTGTCCTGTAGAAAAGAGGATGTTGATGGTGGAGGTTTGAATAAATGCTGCTGCTGTGACAATAATAATTATCATGGCACACATCTCCATAGCATTGTGGCAGTTAATAGGACTTTATCATTGTCTATGCAAGAAAAGATCTGCTCGAGGAAAACGTTCTCATGAAGCACATTGTGTGTAGTAAGTAACTGAGCCCCGTGTAACCATTTATATGATAATAGTAGTAGTTTAAAATAAGAAAGAAAGAAATGAGCATTTGACTCTCAAACAGAAATATATAATAATATGTAATATCCACCAGTGTTTCACTTGGAATTCCTGGGAATGAAAGGTTTATGTCCCTTTAGTGTGATCTGGGCTCTTCATCCTCCTGACCAGACAAGAAAGGCCCAACACTGGGCGCTGTGGTGTGAGGAGGCACAGCGCACGCCCAGCATGGTGGACTGCTCTGCCAAGGCCTGCTCCACCGTGACTCAGCATTTCCGGCTCAGGAGGAGGTGACTTGGATCCAGCCAGGAGACAGCACCAGCAAGGAGCAACCCGAGAGCCAGCCTTTGTCCAGGAAAGATCTCTGTGGGCATTACCCGTGCTGTGCCAGGCTGCACTCTGCCGGTTCATTCCTTCTAGTTATTAGAAGATTCATTTCCAATCGTCATGCTTGACGCCTCAGCCCCAGGAGGTTAAATAGCACACGGTTGCTCTTACATTAGAAAGCCCCAAAGATAATTAAGTTAAAAGACAGGATAAATGAGAGGAGTAGAGATGTGTATACAGGAAGGGAACCTGGGGACGAGGACAGGAAGGGAAGGGGTGAAAATGGTCAGACCTGATCTGGGAGTGCGCCACTTCCTCATGATGCAGACATGACTATGTGTCATAAACATACTACTGGCAAAAGACCCACTTCTATTTCTATTGCTTCTTAATTTTACTCTTAAAAATTTATTTGAAGTCTAATCTCTATGTCTGGAATCAATCCTAGGAAATGTGCTTCAAACAACTGGATAATAAAGAGGTTGAAATTAGAGGAAAGCAATTAAAAAGTAGATCAACAGTTCTTTGAGAAACATCCCTTCACCCATCACCAAGGGCAGAGAGAGTGCTGCTGGGTACACAAGAGCGCGGCATACACCCCACGTGACAAAGGCAGTGTGGGGACAGAAGAGTCCGGACCACTAACTTCAGAGAGGCCACTGCAGGCAGCTGGGTTTACTTAGAGCAGATTTTGCCCAGCACTCTCAGCTCTTCAGGAGAGAGTATACAGACATTCCATCGGTCTTCTGGAAGGAGGCAGTGTGTCAGGAGATATGAACACTAATGAAAAGATGGGCATTGGGCTGAGGAACCTCTGTGTAGATTCTCTCTATATAACTACACTTTTTATTGGTAAGTTTGAGATTACTTAATAGTGACATTTATTTTGGGGAACTACTACATATATTATATCACTTCCCTTTAACCTTCTGTTTCCTTACTTGTAGAAATGGGGGTGATAGCTCAGCAGCATAGGTGCCTGCCTTGCAAGCACAAAGTCATGAGTTTAATCCCTGGAACATGTATGTGCGTGTGCATGTGCACATGCGTGCGTGTGTGTGTGCACGCGCGTGCACACACACACACAAAACTCAAAACAAAACAAACAAAAAACAGAAATGGGATGATCTTAGGTACTTTCTACTGAGCTATGATGATAAAGCAAACTAAAATAGAGAAAGCACCTATCACATTGCCTAGTACATTTTATAAGCTCAGTAAAGTGGAAGCACGATATATGATCCTGTAGCATCGTGTCATATCTACTGTGCTATTCTAAGTCAATTACTTAAAGGAAAATAAAGGAGATAAAGGAGACCCTGGAAGGCAGTTAGCTTTATGGATATCAATAAGCTCATAGTATAATTCAGAAAATAACAAATCCATTCCCACACAGAGAAGTTTACAAGTGGACTACATGTATATGGGGCAAAACAAGAACATTTTTGAATGGCAGCCTTACTTAGATGTTACAAAATGTATTTGGTGTAAAAAAAAAAAAGACAATGATAACAAATCACATGGAGTAGACTTGGGAGGTAATAGCTGTTGGCTTGTCTGGGGACTTGGAGTCACCCAGGCGATTAGAAGGCACGCTCCCGAGTGTGTCTCGGCGTGTCCTAGAGGACACGTGAGTGCCACACGTGGCCCTGTGCCTACCTCCCTGGCACTGCTCCAGCTCTGCTGCCCTCTGCTAAGAAGCAAGCATCAGGGCTCTCCATACCTTCCGTGCCACAGACTGGATCCCTGAAGTTGAGCCAGATAAATTTCTTTTTTCTTAAAGTTACAAGTGTCAAGCATTTTGTATAGCAATAAGCGACTGAAGAGGTAAGTAGATTTAGAATTTTAAATTCAGTTTCTTATTTGGGATTGGTACCCTTTCAGATTAACAACTATCACCAGAGATGTCACCTTTGTTTTTGTCTTGTCTTTCTTTTACTCTCTGTCTCTTTCACTTTCTAACTTATTATTCTGAGACTGGGCCTCACTAAGTCACTAAACTGCCCAGGCTTGGCTTGAGCCTGCACTCATCCTGCCAGCCTCCTAGAGTGCTAGATTACAGGCATGTTCCAGCACACCCAGCTTCAAACCTTTTAGAATGATTTTTTTCCAAATATTGGCTTTTATTCAAAGTCACTTTTGAATTTAAGATTTTACTGTGTAGTCTGGTATTTAGAAACACTCACCTTGCATTTAGCCATTGGGGCAGGAGTGCTAGCAGTGTGTGTAATGTAGCTTCTGCAGTTTTCCCAATACTTACTGAGTATTTGACACACACTAAAACTCAAAACACACATGCATACCTATGGTGAATGTCAAATTAGGTTGCTATATATCTACTATATATTGGACACCAAGTTATAAAGTTTACATTCATCATGTTCAGTTTTCTGAGCATCACAGAAAATTAATATTGCTATTAATATTTTTTTAAAAACCCAGCTAGGCATGCAACAATTACGTAAGACTGTATTCCAAGACTACACAGTTATTAAAGCCATCTGAATCCTATTTTCGAAAGTCTTCACTTTTCACATGGTGTTGCATGTACTATATATGACATTCAGGGCACCTGACTGCTCAAGTTTTGAGGTATAATTTTTGGGGAAAACCCTTATGTTTCAGTGTTAATACTTGTTCTATTACCAATCGATTTTATTAATTCCAAGAGCATTCAGCCCCTCTTCCTTTTCACCTTCAGTGAAGTAATTTTCATGTCTCTCCACATGGAGGGGACTGTCTATATTTAAAAGAAAAATAAGCACTGCTAAAGGGGAAACTGGCCAGGGTTTTGCTGTTCAGAAGGTAACTGGACATGAATTAAATAATAAAAATGTAGGCTCAGTCCTTATAGCTAGTATCAGTGGCCCTGTCAGAAAAGAAGGGAAGAAAATCAACAAGAAGCGTCGTTCCGGTGTCCACGCTGGACTCTGCCTGTAGCCATGAGGCCGTTGCTCTCACCAGGAGACATTTCAGACTTCCATAAGCACCAGATCTTCTGCCGCACTGAAGTCATAAAATAATTCTGATTCGTGAAAGGGTAAGATGGGAATATTTGGAACATGTGACTAGTGGTTTCCTCTGATGCAGATTACATCTAATCCAGGCACAGATTGCCACAAATCACAAGCAATCACAAAAGGATTTACCTCAACAAATTACAGGTGAAGTGCATCAACCTGAATATTACTGTGATTATGTGCATTTCCTAATATGTTTTGCTCTGATGTGCTTTTACTTGGCATTGCTCAGCATGGCAAGCTCTGCTTTAACTGGCAGAAGATTCGGGGAGCCTCATTGTACTTGGCATCAGGCAGGCATTCTAATAAATCCTGTCCCAGAGCCTGTGTGTGATTTCTTCCCTCATCCTTTATTTCAGACAACAGAGAGCTCACAGCCTGCAGGCTGCTGGCCTTTGTATGTTTGGGTTTTGGGACTGTGACAGGTAGACAGGGCCTAGCCCTGGTGAGTCAGTATCCCCACTGTTACTTACCAAAGTCTCGTGGAAGCAGGCATCACTGTTATGGAAGAGACATTGCTCTTATCAGAAAGTGACTGATTCGGTCTAGCAGAAAAGTGGGGCATTTCCGAGCGGGTCCCTTAGTGCCCCCCACAGTGGCTCTGGAAGCATAGCTTCATCTAAGTTTCCTGTCTGCAGCATTCTGCTGAGGAAACCTACCCCTGTTGCTAGAAGCCACAAGCCAGGATTAGAGATAGGCAGGGAGGAGGGCTGCGTGCAAGCTCAAGTGGGAGAAATACTTTATGATTTCAGACAAGCTTGCAGCAAATATTCTCCATGCTTCTTTTTCCCCATTCTTAAATTACTCTGATGAAATTTCAAGGTTTCTGGAAAAAAAAGATTCTAATTGTCCAGTAGTTCTAACTGGTTAGGAGAACGCAGGATATACTTTAATTTATAGACTTAAAAGATTATGCACATGGAAGAGAAGTAATTCCCTAGAAAGGAGGTTTGGCGCAAAGGGGAAAATAGACACCAAGCAACCAAAAATGGAAAAAGTAAAAGTGAAAGGGAAGGAACATTTCCAGCAGGTTGACATAACGGTTTTCCTTCTGATGGATTGACTCCCTTGCTGGTTATGTCTTATGGAAACCGAAGTTCTATACAATATCTTCCTAATCAATTCCAGCTAGCAGCATGCTACCGAATGACACCATGACCACAGCAGATCTTAGGGTCTGTCCCATTACCCAGTGAGGCCCAAGGTGGCCATACACAGGGCCCAGGAGCAAGGCTGTCGACACTGCACCTGAGACTGCCAGAGTGGACCCAGATCCACTCTCTGTCTCCATGTTCACCGAGTGGGGCCTCTTTAGTCCATCATCTCTACCTTTCTCTCTTCTTGCTGATTTTAAGCCGTGTTTCCCCGGATGGTGTACGTGGCTCCAGCATCAGGACTTGCTAAGTTTTC
The DNA here is from genome assembly GCA_002564305.1 of Octomys mimax. Classification (NCBI taxonomy): domain Eukaryota; kingdom Metazoa; phylum Chordata; class Mammalia; order Rodentia; family Octodontidae; genus Octomys; species Octomys mimax. The sequence goes on along the minus strand of NDGM010956377.1, from coordinate 8,695 downwards.
CAGTTAAAGTGACTGGGAGGAAATGAGTTTTGTGGTCAGATTCAGAGCCTGAAGCCTGGATCCCCGGAGACCCGCCAGGAGTTCTCTTCTAAGGAGGAGGACACCACAAGCAAAGTGTGATGGCAATATACAGTGAGTGCTTGCATTTTTTAAGCGTACTAGAGTTAAAGGTGCCTTTCTGTCAACCTCCCCTGAATACCCCAGTCATTTCAAAGGCACAGCCCATCATCCTGGCCCTCTCTGACATGGCTCTGGAGGGTCTCTTTCATGTCTTTGAGAGGTGTGATGATAATACAGGACACAATGCTGCCAGTGCCATCCACTGAAAGGCACTCTCGTGAAGACGACATGGTGTGGCCTCGTCCACCTTAGCCACCACACCTGCACCATGCTACCTCAGGGGCTTTCCAAATTCAACATGACCAAGTCAGATTGGGGCACTCAGGCAGTAGGTCCGCACAATAAAAGGCGAGAGAGCAGTCCTGGAGCAGCTGCAGAGACGGCAGGCACAGGGGGCTAAGAGTCCTGGAAACGGAAGGGAGTGTTCTGAAGAGGAACAGGGCCATGTGTCTTCAACCAGAATTTTTAAAAATGTAAATATTCACCATATTTCTGATCACATTTCCTGTTTGGGTGTCATTTTGTGCTGCTAGATATTGAGACACTGTTGTGACTGTCTCCAAATGATGCTGCTCAGACAAGAAGCAGGTCTTTTAAACAAAGCAAAGTTTACCTGGACGAATGAGCACTGGGACACCACAGGACTGTCCTGACTGGGGAAGAAGTCTGCTGAGTCATGCCACAAAGCATGTGTGTAATGCTAGCTGATCCTTCAGGTGTGTCAGGGGAGCTGCTGGGAGCCATAGCTACCACAGGCTCAGGCGTGTGGGCAACCGAGGTTTGAGTCTTGCATCCACCATCATCACTTGGGTTACTCTCCACACGTAAGTCCCCTCTCTAATTGTCCACTTCTCTTCCTGAGCATGGACAGCAGGAGAGTTTCCTGGGTAATTGCCGCCAGGACCCTATTGAATCGATGGGCATAATTCACTTGGAGACGAGGCAAACATGGAAAACTTTCTGAGATATAGACACTGAAGTGTGAGGGACAAAGAGCCACATGGCACTTGGAGAGACTATTCCATAGCTGAAAAAATTCTCGGGCACCGTTCAGACTGAATCCTGTTTCCAACACAGACCGCTGTGTGAAGTTCGACAAACTGTTGGACTGTATTTCAGTCTCGTACTCCTCAGAGATACAACAGCAGGACTTGGGAAGAATCCCCACTCTGTCTGGCTCTTGGAGTTGTTGCAAGGATCCTGTCTCAGTCACTCTTCTCAGTGCTGGGACAAAATCCCCAACACCCAAAGTTAAGGAGGGAAAGGTTTGTTTAGATCACAGTCAGTGGAGGTTTCAGTCCACACTCGGCTGGCTCCAAGGCGGGGTGTGACATGGAACAGCACAGCTGTTCCCGGCAGCAGCAAAGAGCAAGCGCAAAAGGAAGGGCAGCAGCTGGGGCTTCTAGCAAGCCTTTCTCTTCTCCTCTCATTGCAGTGCAAATTCCCCACCCCAGGGCAGATGTAGCACTCACACCTGCAGTCCCAGCTTTGGATCAAGAATCAATCACAAACTCCAGAAGCTGCCCCAGGACTGCAAGAGGCTTTGAGGGGACAGCTAGACACAAACCATGACAGACCCATCAAGCCTGAAAGGGAACATCTAATGAGTTAGCAACTGTAGCAACACTCAGTTAAGAGTGACCAACCATTTCAACTTATGTATTTATATATTTTTGCTGATTTTATGATAGTCTCCAAATAAAATTCTTAAATACATTATCTCAATAATCTTATGAGGTTGCTAATCATTTTGTCCTACTTTTTATTTGCAGAAAGTGGAGCTTGCATAAATTTAGGAATATTCCCAATTATCTAAGTCTCCTCCTGTCAGGGCTTAGGGGGCTTTAGGCAGACAACTCATACACTACCATGCAGTCTTCTTCACAAGCCCATTGCCTCATTTCTGACCCAGTCATCTCTTGGAGACTGGCTCCGGCAGCCGTTTGCTTAGTCCTTCAGCGAGAGGTGCTTTTTTCCATGTGGCTTCTTGAGTTATTTTCTGAAAGTTTGTAAAGTAACTTACTTTTAAAATACAGAGTTTAATTAAGGCAAAGAATTGAGGGAATCTATCAGTGAAGTTGGGTTTAAGTTACTTATTATTTTATTACCTATTATAGCTTATATATAAGAAGCAGTCTTTCAATTGCAACCAAACTGATGCACTGCAATAATAAAATCCAGGTGATGTGAAAGATTCCCTGAGAAGATAAGCTCTACTCTTTGGAAAACATACAGCCCCTCAATTTAATTACAGACAAACTGTCCCTAACAGTGGCAGAGCACAAACATGCACACAGATATTCTGAAGCAGGGGCCCCCCTAATTGTTGGGATAAGGAAGATTAAATCCTGTAGGACAGACCAGCAGGCTGCAAACTGAGCCTTTGTCTCTAGCAAATCTGTTCCATTCCTAAGACCTTGAATGGGTGAGATCAATTGCACAAATATTGTTCAAGGTAATTCCCTTTATTTGCTGTCAACTGATTATAAAGCTTAGTCACATCTGCAAAATGCTTTCACAGTGACATCTAGGCCACACAACGGGGCATGGTGGCCTGGTCAAGTTGACATATAACACAGTCAACACGGTTAATAGTTCTTCTATAGGTTTGATTGAAAACTATGGTGACTGTTTAGAAAGATGTGCAGTACAGGGAAGGACGCCTTGCACAAATCCTCCGCAGAAGCCCCTGCTTGCTTCACGCTCTCGGACTCCATCATTCTCAACATGCGCTGAAGCAGTTCTGGAAGACACGTCCCTGAGTGTCTTTAAAAGCACCACTGTGGCTGCCTTGGTGTCCTGAGCCAACTAAAAACGTGCGGCCTCATGAAGAGTTTGGCTTTGGGGAAGAGCCTGAAGTGTGCAGTGCCAGATCCCATGAACAGGCAGACAGAGATGGGCTATCATTTTAACAAGCCCGCCTTTCTGTTGGGTGTCCCTGGCAGCGACGCTCAGTGCCTAGTATAAAGACACCCATGAAAGAAGACTTTCAGAACTGCTCCAGAAAGTGTCGGGGACAATGAGGTGAGCGTGTGCAAAGAGGAGGAGGATTTGACTGTAAGAGGGATTCATGGCCTTGTGACATTTACATTAATAAATGTATTCTCCTAATTTTATTTATTTAGTCCATGTTTAGTGCATGCGCCTTACAGTCACTTTGGGGAGTGGGTGCATGTGTGGAATACGGCTCTTCCCGTTTCAGTCCCCTTCGCTTCACCTCCCTCTCCTCTCCCCTAGGGCCCCTTTCTCCCTTTTCATTGTTGTGGACGTGGATAATCTTAGCTCATGTTTGCGGCAGGTAATGCTCACATTCACTGAAGTTCTGAAGACCTTGTGCCTGGCACAGCCTCACTCCAGCTGACCTCCGACCCCTTCACTCACCCCACCCTTGCTCCTCTGGACCCCCTCCTTTCTGCAGTAGGTCCATACTCTTGTCTCACTTTGACCTCTTTTATTTTTCTGCTAGTTTGTACCTTACCTTACTGAAATGAGACACTGTCCAGTATTCAACCTTGTCTGTCTGACTTCTCTCCCTCAGCATTATCTTTTGCAGGTGGATTGTGTGTGAAGCACCATCGCTAAAGGGGTGGGTGTTATTGGCTTGGGTGGACCTTTAAGAAGAGACACTGAGCTGACATTTGGAGGACATGAGGAAATTAGCTCATGTGAGTATGTCAGGGTAGACATTTCTGGGTGTAAGATGCACCCAGTGCGAGGTGTCTAAATGTGCTTAGCACAACGGAGGAATTGCCAGGAGACAGGTGTGGCTGCAGGAGTTTTATGGGTAAGAGGACAACAGAATATGCAGTCAGAGAGTAACAGTCAGAGAGTTGCATGCCACCTCACTGGGGAGTGAAGAAGAATAACTGAGGGAAGGAGCAATATTGTACTACATCAGTGGCATGCGATGGTATGAATGGATAGGCATACTGAAATCAAGACTGTTGTGTAAACATTATCAGATGATACAGCCCTCAAGAAAGCCAAAGAAAGAACAAGGAGTGGGATAGAAACACTTCTTGAAGATGCAATGACAAGGAGGTTGTTCTCCCCAGATTTAGAGAGCAGGACCTGGAGGGCTGGCATGAAGTGCTCCTTGTTCATTGGTGATGCCAAATAGGCGACAGGATTCATGGTTTGCTGCAGGTAGTGACTTCATATTGAGGAATGCAAGAACATGGTATCTATAGCCAACTACTTAAAGATACACCTAAAGTGGGCCCCTGTGAGTACTGACCTCTGGGCCCCGCAATCCTCTCTCAGCTTTTCATTCTCTCATTTCACATGTCTGCCTGGATCTTCATCCTTTCATTAAATCTTTGTTTGCAACCTCGTGTTCAGAGTTGAGACCAGACCTCTTCTTTCATTACAGATATCACTGGTACTGGGACAAGTCTCTCTAGGATTTCTAAATTCCTGATTTTGGAAATATGTGAAGGTGATCTGACCAAATGCTTTGACCCAGTACATGCATTCATGACCTTTAGTTAATGGGAAACTTTGGAATAAGAAATTGGCAAACACAGGGCATCCATCAATAAAGTGACAGATCTTCATTTTGAAGTAATAGAGGCTGAGAAGAAATGATAGAGATGGATAAAGTAAAAATAGAATATAAGTAGGAGGAACATAAATACATCACATTATTAAATATTAGAGCAAAAATTTTCAAATTATCCAAGAAGTAATATAGATCTATATCTATCTATATCTATATATCTATATATAGATATATAGATATATAGATATATAGATATATATATGGAAAGGTCTACAGGGTGTTCGGGGTCTCATTACTAGATTGGATTTGTAGTGATCTGCCTGTTTACCGCCTCCCAAGAGTTGGGATTGAGCTGGGATTATAGGTGTGCGCCACCATGCTCAGTCTCAATTGCCATCTCGGCGTGCCCCGGGGGCGGGGCCGATACAGCAGACCCTGGGATTGAACCCCAGCCCCTGCACCTGCTTGCTGGTGCTTTAATCTGCTGAGCTATTTCGCTGGCCCTAGTAGTTTATATATTAATCATTGATCCCACTAAGGACAAGAGGAAATATAGGTCAAATGCATAGGATCAAGAATAGATTGGCTAAATTGTTAGAGCATCAATCCATGCTGAGTTTTGGGGAATGCATATTTTAGAAGAACATTGTTTAACTTGATATTGGTGACGGTATTACTCTCTCTTTGTCCCTTTCTTTTTCTGTCCAAAGTGCAAATATAATGTCTCCTGTTCCCTAGCAAAACAGAATGGCCATAAGAGCAAAAAGCTAAAGATGGTGGAACAAGAGAAGAACGGAGCTTCCTGACATCCTAAAACTCGAGTCACAGAGTCCAGTCCTGAGCACCTGTTTATCTGGGTCCGCACTTCTCCAAGGTGAGCCTAACGTTAATCAGGATGCATAGATGGGTTATTTCACACAATCTCTGCAAACGAGATCGGTACTGTTATTAGCATCTCCATTCACAGATGAGAAAAGAACTGCAGACAGCCGCAGCAGTTCGTCTCAGTACATATGTCTCAGGAGGAACTGGATGAGAATTTGTGTCCAGCCAGAGCTTCCGAACTGCTATCTCTTAGGAGAAGTAACAAAAAGATTCAACTCAGCCTATCTGAAGAAAATCGTGAGCACTCAGAATGCAGGTTAATACCAAGTGACAGGCACACCTCTCATAGTTCGGCTAGAGCTGTATCCACCTTGTGTTCCAGGCATCGGTGTGAGGGGCTGAGCTTTGGAGACCCTGAGGCCTTTGATTGTGTACAATGTGCGAGTGAGCCTCTAAACTGTAACAAGAACAAGAACAGCTCCCATCAGATTGCTGCAAATACTATTGTTAGCAAAGGGCCAGAGGGGAAATTCGAAATTATTAGTCAGAGGTAGTTTGGGTTTTCTTATTTCTGAAAGTTCTTAATAGAATGGCATGGTTTTTAGAGCATAAAAATTGGTAATGAGATGATTGATAGCTGAATGAAAACATTCAGTCAGAATGCGAAGCATTTTTGTAACAGTTCAAAGAGGTGAGATGCTCTTTTCTGCATGAACAATATATTATTTGGCTCAAATGCACTCACAACTTGGCCAATTTATTTTTGATCTATTCTTTTATTTTTTAGCTGCCACTTATGCACTTTTTCTCATTCCTCTTTGAAGCTATGTCCAGTTGCCTCATTTACGTAGATAACATAGAACTTATTTTCAATCCTGAGTTTTCAGTTTTTAATTTTTTTGGATAAAGCCTTCCTTGATCGACCTGAGCTGATATGATTATGCACGTCCCGTCTGAGTCATGTGGAGGGTCTGTGCATCTTATTTTTCCATGTGATTTGAAAGTTTTATCAGATTCTTCAAACCATCTTTTCAAATGGATGAGTACTAGCATGATGAATTCTTTTCTTTTCTCCTGTTTTGGCTTAAAGTGTTAACTAAGATACCTTTGCTTGTCAGAAAATTAGATAAGATTAACTTGAATAAAGCTTATTAACTAACTAAAATATTCACATTTGTTTTTTATTTATTTTTATATTTAGTACAGGGTCTACAGGTTCTCACTACACAGATCAGACTCATAGTGATCCTCCTGCCTCCATCTCCAAAGCGCTGGGATTACAGGTATGCACCACCACGCCTAGTCTCGGGGCATCTCAGAGCTCCCTGGCGCAGGGCTGGCACGGCACACCAGGGATGGAGTCCAATCCTTATGCCTGCCTGCGCAGTCATTTTAGTCCTCTGAGCTATCTGGCAGGCCCAAAATTTTCACATTTCTGAGAACGACTGCTAACTTTTATAGACTTCCGTTTTCCTACTCTGCTTCCCAGTCTTAATACACATGCGCTTAGCCTTTGTCCTTTTCTCCAGATTCCTTGAGAAATGTTCGCATGCCACAGGTCTTGTGAATGAGAAATTTTACCTGAAGGTAGTGGGTCAAGCTCAGTGAAGGGGGACACCCCTCAGGAAGGTGCTACGAGGCTGACGAAGAGTCATAGGACTATTACATGTGGAGTAAAATGGGTAATGGGTTAAATTATGGAGTGCATGGATAACAGGGTCCCAAGGCTGTTGAGAAGGTTAAAATAAATCTCTACAAGGACAGTGTAGAGCTGAGTCTCGTAATAGACCAGGCTGATGCCCAGGAAAATGCAAGCTTGGTGGCGGGACAGAGGATAGTCTGGGCGATGGAAAGGGGACGCAGAAAAACTTGCAGATCCAAAGAAGCATAAAGAAAACAATGTTTCTTTATGGACAATTATAAAGAAATGATGCAAGATGGGTCCAGATTCCGGTAGGGAAATATATCTCACTGTCTGGAAAGTGCAGCTTTGTTCTTAAAGGGGATGATAAAGCAGAAAAGAAACACAGAGCCGTGGCTCAGGGGTCCAATCGATATTTTTAGAAGTAAATCCAAGCATAGTGGTGCACACCTATAATCCCAGCACTCGGGAGGCTGAGGCAGGAGGATTGCTGCAAGTTCAAGACCAGCCTGGGTTACAAAGTGAGCTCCAGACCAGCCGGAACTGCATAGGGAAACCCTGTGTCTAAAAGACGAAAAAAGAAAATTAGATATAGATCAAAGGAAGGTGGATTTGAAAGAGACAACGAAAAGCAAGAGATATTGCAATAACAAGTACAAAATGACAAGCACCTAAATTAGGGTTGTAACAGTAGGCACAGTCACCAAGGAGGGGATGGACCATGCCAAGGGACACACCGTTCCTCTAGCCCACCCTGTGCATAGCGAATAGCTGACTAGAAGTGGAGCAGGAGAGTGTCAGACAGCATTTATGAACTGAATTCACCTAGAACTGCAGCAACTGAGTGGTCACCTTCACTAGTTTAAGGGCTCCTGGAGAAGCACAGGGGTCATCAGGCGCTATTCTCAGCACGGATTAACCCATGATTGTTGCAGCAGAAAGTGCTGCTAAGAAGGGCCACCCAGTGGAGGAGCTGGCCACGGGCTGCGCCTCTGGAGGCAGCATCTTAATGATGTTCTTCGCCTGAACTCAAACTCACAGACGCCGTGAAGTGGACAGCTTCGCAGCACTGTGCCCTTCCACCATGGCGCTCCTGTCATGGAGCTGCAGACCATGGACTGCAACCTCGGGAGCCAGGAGCCAATCAGAATTCTCAGAGCTGTGGGTGTTGGTTAGTTAACTTGTGCCTTAAGGGAAAGCTGAGTAATGCTAGCCTTCTGAAGAAGGACAAGTCTAGGGAGACTACCCGATTTCTGGTGCACTACAGTATAAACATCTGGGGTTCACTTTCAGATATTTGTGGATGTTGGTATATACAGAAGTGCCAAGCACACAGCCCTTTCACGTGGTAAACTCTGTGTAGGCAGAGGACGGGCTTTGACTCTGAGTCCCTGGGATAGGAGAAGCGTTTCCACAAAAGTAAATAGCTGGAATGTTACTGCGCTTCTAGTCAACTTTCTCACTGGCTAATATACCCTAGTAGTTTTTCAATTTTTTGAGGATACAGAAATCTAGAAGAACCATTTTTGAACCTTTATCGACATATGTTCAGATTTATTTAAATTAACATTTGTTAATTTATTGATGCTCTCTCTCTCTCTCTCTCT
>NDGM010956349.1:0-22627 GCA_002564305.1 Octomys mimax | reverse complement strand
TCGGAACCGGGGATTGAACTCAGACACTTGGGCTTGACAGAGAAGCGCTTATTCTACTGAGCCATCTCCCTGACCCCGTAAACATATTTTTGAAGGGAAGAAAATAGAAGAGCTCTAATGTCCAATAGTGACAATAGCCAGCACATCTCACTATAGCAGGAGCATATGGACTTAGGGGGTGCCGCGTGATACCACATACAGAGATGAAGAACGTAGCATGATTTTACAGGGCAGGAACAAAAATGTAACAGCTTGCCAGTATAAGGACTGGAAAACCGATGGAATACAGGAGGCTTTACAAATCCAATGCTTTTTCAAATTACAAGCTGTGGCTTGTTAGTGGGTCATAAAATCCCTTTTGATGAGGCCTTTGTAAAAAAAAAAACAAAACAGATAGGATATTGTGTAGGAAGAAATTAAATTGTAGAGAACAGAAGAAAAGTAAGAGTAAAGAAAATGTCACAGAGAATAAAAGAATTAGGCTTTCTTGGGCACCTGTGTTTGTGCACCATGGAGGGTTGTCAACACAGCCCTTTCCTAAGTACCACCTTGCAAGTTTTGAAAATTGCTGCATTACTCATAATAACTGTCATAAAGTTGAGTCTTGGAGTCATTCAGGAAAATAACTTGTTAAATCTTAATCACTTCATTTCTAAAACCACACTCTACATAAGTGTGTTTCAAGCTCAAGAGATCTTACCACCAGAAAATAGAGTGCCACAAGGTATAATCTGCTTAATAATGCACAAAAATTTGGTCCTTTGGAAAGGATTTCACCCAAACAATTCAAATATACCTTATAATTTTTACGTTCCATACTTCAGTTATCTTCAGGCTTTGCTTATATGGAACATTTAATTTCCCAGCTGCTGGATAAATGCTGCGCAATTCACTATTATTTTCCAAGACCACTGGTTTTTAATATTAGAAAAGAAACTAATCATACAGCACAACCAGTTCATAACGATGACACAGTGTTTAACATAAGTATCAGATCTTATAAGGCTAATTAGCACTACTTTAGAGTAGTATAATTAATGGATTGTAAAGTAACAGTTCCATGGAAAATACAACCTCATCTTTACAATATGTCTGAGTGGAGTAGGCTTCAAGCTTTTGATTAAGTAGAATACTTGAAGATACATTTTGTATGGTCTCAGATTGTCCCTATAATATACACTGATTGATAAAATGATAGTTTTTTAAAGAAGTTCAGACTTAAAAATCTTGATTTTGGAGGCCTGAAGTTGTTCAAGAGTCTACCTTAATAAAAGGGATTTCAAGAGCTAAACATTTTCAAATAAGTTAAAAAATTATTTAATCATGATCATTCTTAAATATAACATAGAGATTTTAAGCTCAGTGTACATACATACAGGTTCTTATAATTGCTTGTATGAGGGAATGGATATTTACTCAAGATTTCTTGTTCATTTAACCAAGAATTAATATTCTGTGCTTACCATGGGAAATAAACATTAAGTATAGATAAGGCCAGGATAATTGATTTTCTTCATTAGAAAAATCCTTTAAGATTAGTGTAAGGGAGTCAGGCACGTAGCTCAGTGGCACAGTGTCTACCCGGTAAATGCAAGGCCCTAAGTTTTATTCCTGGTACCAAGAAAGGAAACAAAGCAAAGCAAAACAACAACAACAACAAAACAAACCATGTAGCTGAAATATTTGTCCTGAGGAATATTTTTATTTGAATTAAACATCTGTCATTCCTTCAAGATTATAGCAATGCTATTTTTCTAGTAATAATCTTTTATATCTTGTGCCATAAATTAACTATAAGTATAGTACCTGGCATGGCTACTTTCCACATCACAATTGTTGAAATAATCATCAGTCAGTTCTACATTATCAGTAAAAGATGATCCAGGATTTCCGAGGTGTTCTCAAATGATGCCATTATGTTCAAGCCTTTAAAGAGATTCTTGTACGTTGGTTACTTACTGTTTGTGAGATTGTCAAATTGGAGGCAAAAAAAAGTAGCTTTAAATGCAGAATGAAGTAGTATATATGGTGGCATAATCTAGAATGAAATCTATTTCACATTTCCTATTGAGATTTTAAAATATGAGTAAGGTAAGTGTTGATGTTATTTTTCATTTCATCTCTTAATGTAATGACACCCTTCTATTGACTATTAATAGCTCAATAATAAATATTGTGAATTCTTATGAGCAGATAAACTTGTAATTAGTGCCTCAATTCAAACTTTGAGGAAGCAAATTGAATTTGAGTTTTCCACTTCATTCTAAATTCCTCTGCTATGGTACTAAAATACTTTTCTATTAGCCACAAGTAATGATTTTCATTTTGAAATAAAAACTCTGACGGTGAATTATTTTAATAGGAATCTACAAATAGGAAAATAAACATTGCTTCTTATAAAATGGATTGTTTACAAACGGAGAACCATATATCTAAGCTGAGCAAAAAATAATACTTGATAAATGAGGATAAAGAAAAAGAAAAAAACTTGTGGAAGTCATTAAAAGAAAGTGATGTTCCAAGACATAAAAGTTGAAGAGCCATCTAACTTTCATACACGTAGTTATGAATCAGCCACAGTTACTAATCAGCACAAATAACAGCAATGGCCTAGAAACACAATGGAAATGCAGTAGACATAGATATATAATTTTTCACAGATTGTGCACATATTTATATTAAAATATATGTATTTAGAGAAGTTATGGGCTGGAGGTACAGAGCAGTGTTTATAGTGCATATAAAAACCTAGATTCAATTTGCTATGTTGCAAAAATTGATTGATTAATTAATTAAACAATTCTCCAGAACTGGATAATATTTTCAACTCTTTTTTCCATTTCTTTTTTCATTTATGCCTACCATCATAGGCCTAAGTATTCAAAGTATAAGAAGAGACCCAATATAATAATTGATGTTATAAAGATACAAGTTTAACAACAAAACCTATTTTTAACTATTTTATTAAATAGTTACGAGAACAGAAATGTTCATATCTAATAATTTCTACTTAGTAATATTTTAGGATGATACATGAAGCATAATTTCACAGGGAGAAAAATAGAATTCAATTGGAAAAACAGGAGCAATTCTAAGAAACAATAGTCATATTTACTTTGGCTTTAAACTGAGTTTGGTAAATTCTCTTCTTTTGTTTTCTTACATGATCATTTTTAGAACAGTGTTTAATGGAAAAGACAGTACTTAACATCTTACATTTTTAAAGCTTGGTGTTCTGAATAGTCATAGAATATGGAAAATTTGAATATATCTGAGATAGATGTTAACCAGATAAATATAATGGATGGGGAAATGAAAAAAAATATTGACCATATTGTAAGACAGTTAAGAGAAGGAAAGTGGAATGGGAGAGGGATTAAATAATGCAGAAAAATAGTAGGTTCCTTATAATGGGATACTTTCATGGATTGTAAGAAAATACTGAGCTGAACACAAGAGAAGTTATGACTGAAAACAAGAGACTTTTAAATTAGTGAAGTTTAATGACGACTATTTTTAGTGTTGTATTGTGGCTCAGTGAGACTATCAAAATAATTCTTAGGCAAGCTCAAGGGCCTGAGTTCAATCACCAGTTCAAAAAAAAAAAAAACACAAAAAATAAAATAATAATTCTTAGGTATGAGAGCAGGAGGATTCTGAGAAGACAAGGTACCAGATGAGCTCTTATGCTTAGCAGGTAGGAGGATGAATTTTAAAGGACTCTCTTATAACTGCCATTTTATTCTCTTTGAATTTTTCTTAGATTCTTTGTCTTTATAACTTTTTCTAATATCTTTGGAAAACTTTGGATGTATTGAAGTATCTAATTCTTTGTTTCCCGCTTGAGTTGAACACGTGCTTGTTTCCAGTCTCTGTAAGAAATTCCAGTCCTATATTCTGTCTTAATTTCTGATTTCTTGTTTGCATATGGCTGAATAGATGATGATTCTTGATTCTCTTGTAACAATTGAATTTATCATGTTCTAGACGGGAATCGTCGCTTTTTCTTTTCTGCTATCGCTCAGTCTGTGTTCCTCTGGATTTCTTGTTGATGGTTTGTTAGTTGATTTTTGTATTGCTGTTTGTCTTCTTAAAATTTTGTTCAACCTGTTTTTTGTTTTGTTTTGTTTTTTTCGGTACCAGGGATTGAACTCAGGACCTTGCGCTTGCCAGGCAAGTGCTTATTCTATTGAGCTATCTCCCCAGCCCAGTTCAACCTGTTTTACAGATTAGATGCTGCAAAGAAAAATTTACCTTTTTTGCAATTCAATGCTATCTGTCTTCAAATTTTTATTTACTTTCCCAAAGCTTTTATTGTCAATTTTGAACTTTATTTCATTGTTTGCCAAACTTTGTATGTTGGAAAATATTCTAATTTGAATTCTCCCTTCAAACACTGTAAACAATCTCTTTATGAGATTTTTTTCAGAGATTGTACATTAATATGTTTAAAGGAAACACTTGGCAGGGCAGCTTACTTATCAAAAGCATAAAATAATTTAATTAGGAAGAAAGCTTAAAATTTTCAGCTATCATTCTGAGCCCTGAATTTCTCACTTAACAGGATGGGTTTTCACTTTTGTGCCCCAGACTATTATTTTGTTGCTTTTTTAAAGATCCTGTTTGTGACCAGAATATCCCTACCACATTTTATACTTTTTTCAATATCAATGATACCATCAGCTTTCTGCTTATAGTGAACTAAAACAGTTTGGGGTTCAACTTTTTGCCCTACAGACTTCACCTTGAAATAAGCTAGTCATGACCATTTTTGTTTCTGTCCTTTTGTAGCAACATATATTTAACTTTTATCTTCTTCACAGCTCCATTATTATATCAAGCTTTTTTTTTTTTAACCCTTGCTTAACTTGAAAGCTTTAACCAATGCCTATTTCACCTACTAGCCCAATATCTTTTACTGGCATATTTAAATTCCTACTCAACACTGTGGGCTTTAGAATGTGAATATACTAACCAGGACTCTGAATCATCTTTAGTTGACTCTTCCCACCCTACTTGCATCCATACCTAAGGATAATAATCAAGAATTATATCTCTCTTAAAGCCTATTGTAAGGTCCTAATATTTATCATAACAGTTTGCTTAAAGGATGAAAGAGATTATAATATTTATGAAAGTGATAACATTTTTTACTTTCCAGGAAAAATATCATGCACAATAGAACAATTACGTCTTAAAAATCTTTCTCACAGTTAAAATTTCAATCATAATGGTCCTTTATGTATAGCCTTTTTATGTTTATTTATTTTTTTTATTTTTATTTCTATTTATTTATTTATTTATTTTTGGCAGAACCGGGGATTGAACCATCTCCCCGTCCCCCAGAGATGGGGATTCCATTTCCATTCAAATATTGTAGGTGCAAGAATTCAGCAAAAATAATCCAATCTAGTCCAGTAGTCCATAATAGTAGTGGGTTATCTACAGGACTGGCAATGCCAGAAGTTGTTGACTTCAGCCTTTTATAACTCAGCATATTAATATGACTTTAGCTTTTATACCTCGTGTTTATACTTTTCTGCTGGATTGTTAAGACCAAGATAAAGCAATATGCAATGTATTAATTATTGTAACTGTCCAACTAACCTGTTTTGAAATTGTCTCATTGCTATTTCTTTCTCAATATAATTAATAAAATAATAAAAAGTAAATAGAATTTCAATCATATGTTGTCCACTTGTGCAATTTCAACACTGAAGGAAAGCAAAAGAGATCCTCCACATGGTTACATGATGCATAAAAGAGAAAGTTACTAAGTATAAATCCTGTTTTTCCTTGAGTAAAAAGTCAGTATTTGTAAATTTCTTTCTCTTCCTTTTGAGACAGAACAATATGTTACCAGAGCTATTATATCAATGGTTCACTTTGCTTTTTCATTGGGAAAAGTAAACTTAATTTTTATAAGGCTAATTTTCATCTTAGAACCCAAAATGTCCTGTGCACAGGAGGAAAAATTACAGAACTCAGTGGGGATGACACTAGTTTGGAAAAGAAAAAGAGTGGAGAGTGTTCCCAAGTTCCCATAACAGTATGTGTCTGTTTATATACCAAAAGAGCACGATGATTCTTTGCTCAGGAGACAAGAATTATAAGACTGTTATTCCATAACTGAAATTTGACGTGTACTCTATTTCTGTTCCTCAACATGAGCCTAAAAATAGAGCATTCAAGTTTTGAAAGGAAAGATTCTATTCTCATGAGTTCCTTTTGTGTGAATGAGTTCTGGACAGGTGGAAAGATTGGAGGAACTGTTACTATGGAATAACCTCACAGAAGACATATGCAAAAGACCAACAGTTTAGTTCAAAATTAGTAATTAGATTTGATTACTAATCTGAAGTAAAATATTGAAAATGCTGGCAATCTAAAAGACTTCTGGTATTTCCTTCAGATATTAATTTATAAATAAGTTCTGAGTGTTATTGAAAAATCTATTTGCTATAAATAAAAACATTGATGTAAATATTTTTAAATATCTGTACAGATTGAAAACTACTTTTCCATGGTCTTACAATATATGAGTATAGGGCTGGCAAGATAGCTCAGCAAACTACGTGCCTGTTTTGGCAAAGGCAGGGGCCAGGGTTTGATCTCTGGTCCCACATGCAGCACCAGCCCTGCCCCTGGGCATGCACAGCCATCAACTGTGACTGGGTGAAGTGGCGCATGCCAGTAATCCCAGCGCTGGGGAGGCTGAAAACAGGGGGATTACTACAAGTCTGATCTGTGTAGTGAGAGCCTGTACCAAAGTACATAAAATGAATATATACGAGAATAAATGTATGGGCTTATTGCTTTCTCTATTTCCTTTTATTTCTTTGTTTTCCATTGCTCTAGGAAGTAACTTTTGAAGAATATCTTTAGGTACATAGAAAATTGAAATGTTTTCTTACCTGTATATATGTGATAGAAAAGCACAAAAACATCAAGTTGTATCTCATACAGATTTCCAACTCCTAATTATTTGGGACTTTAAAGGGTGTCTTTCTGTGTAGTCCACAGTGACCTTCTCATTGTGGAACTGTCAGTCATTTAATATAAGATGCTGTTTTCATTGTACTTTTACTCCTTTGTACTTTTCTTGTCTGGTTTCTACTCTTCATCAGCCTTATCACCTAAAAGCTGTAGACTCAACCACTCTTAAAATGATCTGTTTTGGCTGAACAGCAGGGAAGATTGTTATTTATTTGGAGGAAAAATTTAATCATTTTGGGGTTTCAATTAGGAAAAGCCTGGTGCCCTTCTTTATTCAGATAAGACAGAAACGGTATGAAGACATGATAGACCATCTAATATCTGCATGGGGATATGGGAAAACTTGAGCAAGTTCAGTACTAGCTGGGAGTAGGTAGAGCCTCTTCACAACCTATGCGTCAGCTCTACCGTCCCTTTCACTGACACTGCTTCTGAAGGTGCTAACTCTCATGTTGCCTGAAGAATTATCACCCTTGAATCTAGACCCAAGGCCTTGGGAGGTGCAGGTCCTCGTCTGCGCAGAACTACACCAGGGCTTCCTCTTGTGCATCCTTCTCCCTCAGGCAGAATTTGCCTTCCATTTCTTTGTTTTTGTTTTAGAAAAAAAGCTTTAGAAACAGACTTCATAGTTTACTAAGACCTTTATTTTCCTGTACAATTAAAAAATACACATCTAAATTAAATTATGTATCTGAAGCACAGAGCATTGTGCTTTAATTGCAAATGAGATCTTCTGAACTCAAGTAGAGAGAAATCATAAGAGTTTGGATTTGGGTTACTAGTTTTATGTGTATGAAGATATGTAGGCATATGTCTATCATTACATTTCCGTACACTTAAAAATTCCTACTTCAAGAAAAGATTGCATCTTAGCAGAGCTACACTGTTTGAGCAGAATTATAAAGGTGAGTGTTCTAGGACTCAGTTCATATATAACGTAATTTCTATTTTATTATTGATCTTATATTTATAAATGACAAAATTCCTCTACTTCTTTTATGCTACAAAACAGTTTTACCTGTTTTGCCACTTCAAGAGATGCTAAATATATACACGGTAAAAGTTTATACAAACTACTTTAAAATATGAATTAATTAGTACATTCAAATGGAAATCAACATCAGGTTATATGAAGCAAGTTATAAAATATTAATGGTTTGGCTTTTGTCAAACATACTATAAGAATGAATTAATATAATTGAAAGGATATAAATAATATTTTTCAAATATTTTAACATATCTATTTTTCATTTTTAATTATACCACTTTTTAAAGAAACTTTATGGACACAGTTCTAATATTTCCTTCTTTTTTTCTTTACCTTTTCTCCCTGTAAAGATAGAAAAAATATATTTTTAGTATTTTACACTAATACACTACACCAACTCGTGCATGCATCCCCATGTTTGTAGCAGCAAAATTTGGGATAGGTAAGTCTTGTACGCAGCCTATGCATGCATCTGTGGATGAATGGATGCAGAGATTGCGCTGTTCACACTGAGTAGAGTCTTGCTTCACCATCAGTAATGCCTGGTGGGCTTGGGCCTTTCAAGAAGGACCATGCATGTTGAGAGTGTATTGTTGAGTGAAGTGGACTGGAGAAGCTAGCTCAAATATTACATGGTTTCTCTTGGATGAAAAGTCCACATTATAAGTAAAGAGCAAGAATACAGCATGGGACATAGGGGGATGGGTCTTCCCAAGCGGGTGGGGAATGGGAGATGGAGGGGGCTGGGAGCACGTGCAAGGATAGGGGATGGAAATGAGGAATTGAGAGAGGTTGCTGGGTCAAGTTAAAAGCAGGAGTGTAGACACTGTGTACTGAAACACACACACACACACACACACACACACACACACTTCGTCCTGGTCACCAAAATATATGTACCAGTATTTTTTTTCCATTAACAAGCAATTATTCCAGAGATGCCACCAGAGTTTCCTATTATTCAACTAAATTCAGATACTTGGAGTGTGTTGGATGTCTATAATTTTGTTCAGAGGACTGTAAAACCTGGAAAAGCTGTCGCTGCTATTGATGCATAACATACTGCTATTATTGCTGTCCGTCTGTCTGTCTGTCTGTCTCTCTCTCTCTCTCTCTCTCTCTATATATATATATATATATATGTATATATATATATGTATGTATGTATTTGAAGTTTTTGGAAACCAACTATCCTATCAATTTTGTAAAAAGTTTACTATGTTGAATTGATATTGTACATAAATTAACAGCCATATTGGTCTAGAATTATTAAACACTTTTTTCCATTTGTACAGGGGTAACATGCTATATTAAATATGTAAGGTCTTGTATATATGGGTTTGATTACAGAAACTACTGAAGTATTATCTAAGTAAGCCCTGACACTATCCTGAGCTCATGTCAGGATTCCCAGGGTCCAGCCCCAAGGACTCTACATTAGAGGCCAGTTTTTAGAAATAAATAGTAAACTACAGTTCTCCTCTACCAGGTTTCCAAGACTTCCTTCTTAGGTTTGAATAATTTGCCAGATACCTCATAGAACACCGGAAATCCCTATAATTATAGCTATCTATTTGTTAAATAGGATATTACAGGGGACACAAATGACATGAACTGAAGAAGGCAAAGTACCTAGGAAAGGATGGAGTGGCATGTCTTGTCCCAGAAGTCTGACATCCTGGAAGCTCCAACTGATGAGCAACATGAAACCATGTTGAGCCCTGTGCTTTCAGGATTTTAGGAAAGCGTCACTACACAGCCCTTACGGATTACACCAGTGGACACTGGTGTTGATCCCAACCTTTGGGCCCTCTCTGATTCTGAGAGGTTCTCAGGTGACACTGGAAGTTCTGACCCTCTCATTGTGAAGGCTCTGTTGTGAAAGTGCAGGTGCACACGAGTGTGTCTCAGCGGAGTATCTCGTAGATCCACCTCCAGAGGGCGAAAATGTTCCCATAATGCAGGAAATTTTGGGCGGCTCAGGTGCAGTGTAAGAACTGAGACAAATGCCAAACATTTGAACAGAATATTATCCGATTAGTCCTATCTAAAAGGGATCAGAAGCACTATGTCAGGAAAGACTGGCAAGAAGAGCACATATGCTGATTATATCATGCTATACTCTCCACCTTTTTAAATATCAAAACACTTGATTAGCAATTCCTTTAGCATATCTCTAAACTGCTTATCTGAACATTTTATCAGTGGTTCTGTATTTAAGTTACAAGTTTTGTTCCTTTTACCATTTTTCCAGAAAAAAAATACATTTTTCTCATGAATACACTCCCCACAGACATCAGTTATGTCCTACTCCCATACACAGTAACAGAAAACAAATTCAAAATTTTTGCAAAGTTATGCAAAACTTTTTGGAAAGTTTTTTGAACAATCTAAAAAACTAAGTTTATATTTTTATTTATTTATTTATTTATTTATTTTATATTTTAGGGAAAGGGTCTACAGGGTGTTCAGGGTCTAACTACTGGATTGGACTCGTAGTAATCCACCTATTTACAACCTCCCAAGAGCTGGGATTACAGGTGTGTGCCACCACACCCAGTCTCAATTGCTCTCTTACCATGCCCCAGGGCCAGGGCCAGCACAGCAGGCCCGGGGAATGAGCCCCCAGCCCCTATGCCTGTTTGCAGGCACTTTAATCTGCTGAGATATTTGGCCTGCCCTAAAAAACTAAGTTTAAATTAGAAAATATTTGCATAGAAATAAAAAAAAGTCTTTGTGTTGAAAAATAACAGGCAGTGGTTGAACTAAGGGCTGTGGAGTCAGCCCAGGATTTGAGGACATCTCTAATCTTCTGTCTTCCACTGCAGTGAGGAAGCATGTTACAGTATTCTTAGAAATGCTTTTATGGAATTGTAGAAATATACACAAAGCTACAGTCATAAGCACATATTAAAACATGGTCTAGGAGTTAACCATTCTTAATGATATTATTTATGATTATTAAAAGCTAAAACTTTGGAGATGAGAACATACAGTTATCTTGTCCTTTCTACCCTAAAAGCAGCCAAAAAGTGGACCGCTTTGCTCAAGTATAACCTTGGCTAACTTAACCATGAAGAGAGTTTTGGAAATAGGAACTTCAGGCAGCGTCTTTGTTTTATGTACATCATAGTGTTCGTGTCCTTTTAAAGGTACTCATGCCATTGCTAGGCAATATTATCATACGAGGTCCCTGTGGTGTTTGTGATCCTTCACTGACTAGAACTCAGCTATGCAGTGCGTGCTTCTATTTTATTAAAATAAAAATTCAAAAGTATTCTACCAGAGAATGAGAAAGTGAGAGAAATAAAAGGGTCAAGTAGTTTAAGGAAAAGCTGTGTGGAATGCTAGCCCCAAGAATAAAGATGAAATTTCTGTTACCTCTACAGCAGACTTGGTACACTAGTCCATCACAAGCCCTTCCGTGTAAGTGGGAGCCATTAGCAGAAAGGCTCTGGGCTAGCAGGATATCTGCAGTGACTGCCGCAAGGAGTTCCTTAGTGCTAGTGTCTACTCTAGATGGTGGGAGGGGAGAGAGGTGAAAGGGGAGGGAACCAAAAAGAATGAAGATGCACATGTGTCATCACATACCGTAAATATGTACTAATAAATTTTTTAAAAGATTAAATTGTATTTGCCATACTTCTAAGTCCTTCGAGTGAGTGGAGAGTGGTCCTTTTGTGATCTATAACAGTCAGCATCCGTTATGCATAAAATGCTTGATACATGTTTCTAAGTTGCCTGATTCATTTGATTCATAAAATGTGTAATATTTATTTTTTCCTACCTAAATGTATGCTTGCATCCATTAGGCCAGAACCTGTCTTGTGGACAAAAGACGGTGGAGAATTACCAGACCCTGATCGAATGGTTGTGAGCGGTAGGGAACTGAACATTCTTTTCCTGAACAAGACGGACAACGGCACCTATCGATGCGAAGCTACCAACACCATTGGCCAAAGCAGCGCAGAGTACGTGCTCATTGTGCACGGTGAGTGCTTTTTGGAAAGCCGTGGACGTGAAAGAAACAATGACCAGAAAGGTGGTCGAAATTTGTCAAAATCCTTATAACAGTAAGCAAAATTAAAAGGTTTTAAAAATTGTTTTTAAGAAGTTGCTTTGATAGGGCCAGAGAGATAGTTTAGCGGCATATGCACCTGCCTACTGAACACAAGGTCCTGAGTTTTGTCCTTGGTACTAAAAAATAAGAAGGAAAGAAAGAAAGAAGTACTTCTCATAAATATATCTCCAGATTTTTTATTTAGTGTGTTCCAAGACCCAGTAATTAAATAAAATCACATTTATTATACAAATATTTTTTGAAAACTTCTCAGAAATATTTTTATTTCATTTTTAGTGGTGGTAGGTTAATTATATTAATCATTACCTTCAGATTTTATTAATAAATACTTTAATTATAACCTTGAATCATAAAAACTGTTAAGATAATTTCAATTGTATTATAAAAATATACTTCATTCTATAGCTAGCTACAAGAAAGGTGGTTTGTCACTGAAAACAGCAAAGGCAGAGCTATATATAGAATATCAATAATTAATTTTTATAAATAATAATTTTGAATTTCTGTAGGTACTCTTCTTGATAGCATTTATTTCACAGTCTGTTTACCTATAGCAAAATGAGAAGGCTTATCAATATCCATGAGTGAAAAGAATGAGCATTTCTGTCAACCTTTTGAACTCCCAGGAGTTAGTCATAGTACAGCTTTAACGTCCTGCTAGAAGAAGCTCAGTCTTACAAGACTGATAAATTCTGCAATAAATAAAATTAGACAAGATTTTTCCAATGCAGTTTTTCTCACCTTTTGTGTGAGGTTACACCATGCATCGACAAGGTAACCTGTGAGAGACTAACAATGCCTTCATGTGTTTCACAGAAGAAACTTTCCTTTTGGGCATCATTTTATTCTATGTGTGATTCCAATCATATAAGCAGTAGTGTACGAAACAAAATGCTATGATAAATTCACTGCATCCTAGCCATCATGAAAACTCCATTCTTTGCCCTTTCCACAAATCTAATAGAATACTGTCAGAGTCATGGATCAGTTTGATACTTTTCTAAAAAGAAATTTAGATAGACAATTCTAAATCTTCACAAAGATATTTAATTTCAGAAGAAATTAATGTAACATATTTTGAAAGTCTTTATCTTGCTATGATGTAGCCAAACACTAGAGAAAAAGTACCAAGTAAATGTCTAATATTATGATGTTCATATCACGCTTGCAAAATCCTTATAGTCTTCAGACAGTATTTCTATGGTAGGTAAATAAGGACAATCAGGGAATCTTGCTCTCCGCATATAAACCTCTGGAAAACAGTAGAGCCGAGCTTAATTTTAGAATGGTACAAAGATCAGCTTTGGAAAAGATTAACCTAATAGAATTAGAATGACAAATTGGAATTATTCTAGTAAGTCTGTGCAGATGATCCCTACCGTCCTTCCTGCCAGAGAGAATGTAATAACCACTGGGTGGGGGAAGATGGCAAACAATTCTTCCTGCAGGAGCCAAGGGCAGCCTCTGCTTTAGGTTTCCTGGGTATGTAGATCCCGTGGGTGCATAAGTCTAATGGATTCACTCTAAAGTTTGTAAGAGTTTTTCTTTTTTCTTTTTTTCACCTAATAGTCTTTGATAATCTAGGGATATGATGTGTGTGTGTGTGTGTGTGTGTGTGTGTGTGTGTGTATGTGTTTGTGTGTTATCAGGGATCAAACTTAGGACCTTGCATCTGCCAGGCAGGCACTTATGCCACTGAGCTATCTCGCCAGCCCTAAGAGTATGGTGCATAGCATGTCACATTACACTGAAAGCAATACAATATAAAAATACAGAAAATTAAAAAGTGCCGGAAGAAATAATAGGCTCAAATGAAAAGTATGTTACTTGTTCCTTTTGAAAATAAGTCCAGTGAGAAATTCATATCCTTTCCCAGTGTTTGCAAGCTAACCCACAGAACGGCCCCCTAAGTAGCCAAGCTACCCTTGGGTAGTTGGCAGTTGACGTATTTCTAATAAATACTTCTCTAAGCATTTTGTAAGAAGTCATTTTTGGCTTTGCTTTTTGAACAGCAATTCATCAAAAGCACCCCATAGATTAATGCTATTCATGCTGCTAGATAAATGCTGTGAAGTTCAACAGTAGTTTACCTAGGATTATTGACACAGTAATGAGAGGCTCGATGGAACAGGGAAACCATATTGCACTGTGTTTAAAAAGGGCTCCAATTGGGTTCATTACCAACTCAAGTTCTTGTTCCCCTTTGCACACTGAGCATAATGTTTCATTAGTCACTGGTTGTATAAATATAAAAGCTACTCTCTTCTGTTAATGGTTTGACTGTTCCAGAGCCACACTAAGTGATGGAATCTGAGTGGCGTTTCAATCTACAATGAATGCTGTAAGCATTGGATTGGAGCAAGAAGTGATCATTTGGGAGAACTTTACCCTTTCATCTTTTACCCCAATGTTGATTTTACATTAGCCGTGATCATTTAATATAGCTGGAGCCTAGAGGGTTGTCATGACCTGAGACGCATGGCTGGTCCACTACATTTGCCCAGGTTCCACTGAGGCTCCACTGAACAGAAGTCTGAGGACTCCATGTAAAGTCATCTGTGATCCGGATGCCCTCCTTGGGGTGACATTGTATTCTCCGGGTGGGAGTGGAAATGCATGATTTAAATATTGCCACATTTAGTTTTTATTAGCGCTGATTCTTTTCATTACTTACCATGTAGGAATTTCCCCCTTCCTAAATACACCTTTGATATCTTAGCATTAGGACCACCAATGGTGGAATAAAACTGCTAGTCTAAAATTCACCATCAATGAAAGAAGTAATAAGAGCCAGCATATAAGCAACTGTAAGGTCAAGAATTTTAGCTATGTAATATTTACCTTGTGCAGGGTTTGCTAGAAATGGACACTTGAATAATCTCATGAAAGGAAAATTAAACTATTAAATTAGTAGCCATATTTATACTACTTAATTCATATAAAATAGTCATTTCTTGTACTTTGCATATCTATAATATATTGAAGTTTCTAGCTATCATTGTTATTGTGTCATATATGTTTAGATTTGTCCATTATTTAATTGCCTTGCAATGTTATGTTCCCATGGGATATTTAATCAAGAGAAAAATTCATTGATTAGACAAGTAGATAGATTAGACACGCTGCTCGTGTCTCGTTCAGACTTGGGCTAAAACACACGTTCTCCTTCCCCCCTTGGTGCGGATTCTTCACTGCAGCTAACTTGCTTCGCATGACGGAGAAGCTAGCTGAGTCATGGAGCATAGCCTTTTTAACTTTAATGAACATTTCTAATCCATCTGTTGTCTCGTCTAGGTACTTAGCCTGTATGTACAAAATAAATACAATTACTTTAGGGTCATTAGTACTTTACCTTCAATTTATCAAAATAATGCATATATGCATGAATAGTATCATAATTTTAAAACAGTTTAAGAATATCTTTAAATGATATTTTCAATTTGCTTTTAAACTTAAATCATGATATAACTAAGCAACCATGATGACTATAGAGCCAACTTTTTTACAAGGACATATATTTCACATATTTGTATTGTGATTACCAATATTTTGGAAGCTAAGGAGCATTCATTATGATAAAAGAAAAACTATTTCTGTGCTTCATAGAAAATGTATAGATAAACTATAAGTAGGCAGCTTTTTATAACAGGAATTTACTAGTGTAATTATCCAGAAACAAAAATTTGGAAGCATTGGGAAGCTACATAAGTTTTTTTTGGTGTGTTTTTGTTGTTGCTGTTCAGTTATACTATTAGGCAAAGTGATCCTTCAGATCATGGTGGAATAAAAGGACTGACTATTTGCCCGCATATCAGTGGGTGTGGAGTAGGAACACAAGGGTAGATAATGGACAGATGTACAACCTAGCAAACATTAAAAAGGGATTCAACTAAAATCTGTTCCCTCACCTAGAAACAGCCCTACCAGTTGGTAAATTAATTCTGTGTATTCATAATGAGCATTTTTCCTTTGGAGCAGCTTTCTTTAGAAGCATAGATGGAAAATATATGATATAGGAAGAAAGGGATAGAAAAGACATCCATATGGAGCCACAAACAGTGCGCTAGTGGAAGAGCTCTATGGTAGCTGCTCTCATCTCTGGTTGAGAGTTTCCAGGCAGTAACTAGCTGGATGATTCTTAAAACAGCACTTCCTTTAATCTCTGAGATAAAACATATCATTTCTGGACATGAATACCCAGGGAAAGCTCTGATGCCCGTAGGGAAGGCGTACCTCTGACAGGATGAATATGCTGTTGAACTCTGCAGAGAGAAGAGGGGTGGAATAAAATAGTGGTGGCAAGAATACTGTTCGCTTTGTAACATATTTAAAAGGATGTATGTGTGGGCATAGTCGATGCGGTGTTGGAGCTGGATTCCATGTCTTCGTTTTGAGATAAGTATGAAACGGATAAATTAAGGTTTCAGCTTTCACTGTAAAAATTTCATGGGGATATACCACTTTGAAGTAAATGTCCCTGCAGGTCTGCTTGGACCTCTCACTAAAATATGGCTAGGAAAAATCTTTGTTCCTTCCTGGGGGAGGAGACAGTACATCATTCAAAAATTTCATCATACAACACCATCTTTTCTTACACTTTTTATATAATCTCCTTTTAGTTGTATCATTACAGTTCAGTCCATGGAAGGATACACTCTATGCCACTGTGGTCTCCTAGATCTGTGTATGTGGGAACACACCCTGGCTGTGTCTTTGCAAAACTGCAGACTATATCTACTTGTGTGTAGATGCACTGACTCATTTGTTCAAGAATTTAAGCAATATGTGATGGTTCATGAATGAAAACATAGGAAATAGTTTTCAGAAAAAATAGGATGTCTAAACAGATAATATAGAATTTAAATAAATCTGTTTCACAGCTTGTTATAGTGCAGTTTTTACCAACATCCTAGCGTTTCATGTACTTGTTTTAGAATCTCGGTGCTATCCTTGATCCTCATTTTTCTCACCAGCAAATGCTGTCTGTGTACATTCAGATCTTGCTGCACTATGCCTATTCCTCTTCATCGTCTCTGTGGCTTAGACACTGGAACATCATCTAAGGGCCTCTGCTTCCACATTTCCTTGCCTCAGTCTGCTTCCTACACAACCGAAAGACATAAGCCTTTTCAACGATTAAGCCTTCACACATTTTCCCCCTTTAATCTACCTAAAGGCATTCCATCACACTTAATCTGAAATTCAAATCCTCGTTATTCTACAAATTCAATTTAATATGATTTCTGGTTTCCGGCATATGTGGCGTCTCGTAGCGCTCTGCACATACTCACATCTGTCTCCTTGATTCTTTTTCAACTCTTCCAAGAGGTCAAGTACTTTCTCTTCTTAGGGGCTTGTGCTTGAATGCTCATGCAGGGAGTGAAAAAGAATGCTGTGAGGGATGACTTAGCAAGGCTGACTCCTGGTGTTCAGACCTCAGATTAAACGTCTCCTTAGAGAGGTCCTTCTTGTCTACTACTATCAAAAGTATCTCCCAATCCCACATCACTTGATTTTAATTTTCTACAGGGGATTATTATTACTGGATAAAATAGCTGTTTATTTACATATATATTGAGTGTCATTTTGGTCAATGAAGGCCTGCAGATTGAACAGTGCTCTCATGATATTACAATAGGGCTGAACAATGGCTGCCAGCTGAAGGCACCAGAAGCACCCGAACACCATGGCATAAGAATTCTTCATTTGTATGATGTGTTGTTGGTGTGAGCAAATTCACGGTTCTCTGGTGGGATAAGAATATGGCCCATAAAACAACGGACTTGATCATAATGATGATGACTGTGTTGCTTGTTTGGATATTAACTTCACTACATGGTTATTATTTTAGAGTGTAATCTTTCTGCTCATTTAAAAAAAATTACTGTAAAATGGAATGCCATGATGTACCACCATCGGCAGCCACCGCAGAAGTCTTATTTTAATCAGAGACTAGGTCAAATGATTGAGCTGTCATGCAGATTTCTGAGAGTATATTCTGTTTATTTATTTATTTATTTATTTATGTATTTATTTATTTGCGGTACTGGGGATTGAACTCAGGACCCTGAGCTTGCTAGGCAGGCGCTTATTCTATCGAGCTATCTCCCTGGTCCTGAAAGAATAATCTATGTAGTATTCGCAAAATAATGAATTTGTCTAAGTGTATCTTTCCTAGGATTTCCCTTACACTAAGCAGTTGATAACTGCGTAGCCCATGTATGTATATAGCATTATAAAACTATAGCACTTTCTTAATATTATATAAGAAGTGCTTCAGCAGGTGTCTTTAGGTCCTATTCTGAATAAGCAAGTACATAGGCCTAACTATACCTAAACTTTACTTTGATGAAAATAAAAGTTTATATTTTCTGTTATGTCTCACTGTGGTGCAATAGAAAAGATGTTTTAAAGGCTCCCTGCTTAAATGTAATATTCTGGGATTTAGATCCCAAAGAATATGAAACTCTGCAAGTAGCACTGTTTACTTTGGTTTAATGTTCACTTTGCTTTAAGGACCATATTTTAAATTAAAATAATCTGCAAAGGTTATCAGTCATTTTCACTACTTTCTAAATTTGGCTTCATTTAAAGAATAACCATTTTTAAATTAAAATTTCACCCTCATGAGAGTTCTGAACATTAGAAAACTGTGTTAAGAAGAGACATTAAATGCCTTCAACTGGAATAGGTGTTTATTCAGCTTAATATTATTCTTAGCATTTAATAGGATATTTTTAAAAAATAGATGGATCTACCCTTTAATACTCATGCACAAAAAGTAATTACAAGTAGAGATTGTTAACTTACTTAAATTATAGATAAGTAAATTTATAATAATACCATTTGAAACATTCTCACATTCTCCTTCTTGACTAATCATTTATTGAAATATTAGCTATCTGGCCCACCCAAAGCAATTTCTTATAAATTATTTATTATGATACTATGACCTGTCAAGAAGAGAACTGAATCAAGTATATGATGAAAGTAGGCCAGCACATAAACAAAAGAAGCTTTGAAAAGACTACAGTTAATATTTGGTTATTTAATAAAATATGTTAGTAGTATGAGATACTTCAGCTCTGTACCTTTTATTGTATCCATTTAGGTGCTTTATAATTTTTGGGAAGGTGATTTGCAAAGAATAATTTAAAGTCTTAGCAAAGTATAATTTTAAATTTGGAGGGTTTTTTTTTCCAGTAAGAAATCAAACTCCTCCCTGAAGAAGATCTCTGTTAAAAGATTAAATTTATTCCACTAAAAGAATCACAAATTTTTCTTATTTCCCAAGAAGCTTGTGATGACCGAATATCGTATAAATTCTTACAGCAAATACTTGGAATTAAGTGTTGGAAGCAGTAGTTGGCTTACTCTGTTCTGTCAGTTTCCTTGGTGGCATATTAAAGCCATTAGTAATTACCACAGATCAATCTTGTAACCTACTCTTGCAGTTAATCTGAGGCTAACTTCCTTTTATCACTATACACATTTCATAACCATTTTTTCTTCCCTTTCTTTTTCTTGACTGTATATCCCTCATCTTTCCCGTTAGTAGAGATACAGAGCAATTTTAATATAACCATACATAAGATACTGTTAGTCAAATCTGCTTTAAAAATGTATGTTCCCTAAATCAGACAGATTCTTTTGTAATGCCCACGTAGAGTGGCAGCAGCTTCTATCTCCTTTACCCTATCCCTGAAGAAAACAAAATAAAACAAAACAAACGTTTTTTTAGAGAATTGTTTTAATTTTTAATAGGCTCAGAGTGGGAGAACTATGTTGCTCATCATGAAGCCTCAAAGGAGGGAAGGAACTGAATGACAGGATGCTTTGGATAAGCATTTCGATCATTTAAGGGAGTGAGACTCTTGCCCTACTTCGGGGATCCCAGAAAGTAAAGCAGGACGCGCCACTCCACAGCTGCTCTGTGAGAAGGGTCAGGCATCACGACCTCCTGGCACTGTGCTCACTTCCAGCATGACCTAAAAGTGAAATGATCCCTTACCCACGTATCTTTAAATGTGATTCTTTTTAGAATGTGGGCTAGGAATGTGTTTTTATGAGTATTAAGATTGCTTGAGTTCTGTTTAATTAAAAGTAATTGAAACACCAAAAATAATAAAAAATATGTCTTAATACATTTCATTTCCGTTTAACACTAGCCAACTAACAAAAATGTATATGAAAGTTAGACTTCACTGAAATTAGTTTTGTTCAGCACTCTAAATTCAGTTTAGTGAAATTTGTAAATTTAAGAGGATCCAGCTCTTCTTAATCTTAAAACCTATTATTTAATACATTAATTCTATTTTAAGAAATAGTGACAAAGATTGGCAATCTTTTCAGATTATTTGCCTTTAAAATATAATGTATATGGAAAGATTGATAAAATGTAACCCTTCTAACTGATAAATTGCCTTGGCTATGTCTTATACTCATTTCACTCGCCACAGAGGTGGAACAGGTTAGTTATTGTCTTAGGGACTCTGTTCTCATTGCTGGACACTCAAAATGAGGGAAGGAAAGGCTTATTTAGCTCACAATTACTGAAGGTTTCAGGACACTGGAGGAGAGGCTGGGGCGCTGCTGTGTCCCGGATGACCCTCTGCACATCTCTGAGACAGCACAGGCTGCCAGTTTAAGGGTTCGCACCTCTCTGGCCCCGCCCCTCAGGCCCGCCCTGGTCCTCTGGCCCCGCCCCTCAAGCCAAGTTGCTTCTCCAGCTGCGTCTGCCCCATAATTTACATGAGACTTTGGAGGGACAACTAGATACAAACCATAACAGTTATAATTCAAATCTCTGCAGTGAGACCCTGTAGACCGTGTAGACCCTGTCCTAAAATAAAAAAAAAAAGAAGAACCTGAGATTTCTCTATGATGCTTAAACAGTCATGCAGTGGTATGCTGAGGCCCTGTGAACCTGGTGGGTGTTGTTTAGGTGAGAAGCTGTGCTGTTACCAGCTTTTATGCTGTAATCC
Organism: Octomys mimax; assembly: GCA_002564305.1. NCBI lineage: Eukaryota > Metazoa > Chordata > Mammalia > Rodentia > Octodontidae > Octomys > Octomys mimax. The sequence continues at coordinate 1,578 of NDGM010956349.1, read as the reverse complement.
AAATAGGCTGCTCCATGTAGCTGAGCATATTGGGAGCAAATAAATATCTTTCTTCTCTTGTTCAGATAAAAGCACATACAGTCAACTTTCTTATTACCATTTCCAGAGGCAATGGAATTAGCAGCAAAAGATTAAGGAATTTCTATTTTTTTAAGGTAAAGAAATGTGGATGTCTTCTAACAAAACAAAACAAAACACTTAATACTTTCATTTAGCCATAGAGTTCTAACCCATATGTATCTCCTCTAATAACTCCTGGGTTGTGCTGATCACCTTGTTACCATGCTCGGGTGGAAGGAGGTTAGTGGCATGCAGCAGGGAGGAGTTAAGCATAGGGATTCCAGACTATGTGCGAGCAGTTTTTCTCCCTATTCCAATGCTAGTCTTTGGAGAGAAACAAGCAACTTGGGCTTCTGTGGGCTCTTTAGACCTAATTTTGCTTTGAAAATCCACTCTGAATGCCATTTTCAAAAAGAGAAACTGCCACAAAACAAAACAGGTTGACAAGTTAGAAATTATTGTACACTGCATTTGTAGAGAACAAAACATACCTTTAAGCTGAAAAGCTCGCTATTGGAAAAAAAGGTGCTGCACCACTGTACAGTTTATTGTATATGGTGCTTGTTGGAACTGATTCTGTTCTGACAGGGTTATATGAGATCGCTTGGGCTCTAATAAGCTCCAACAATGAAATGTGGTTACAGTTTTTCCACATTTCCTTCCTTAGAATGTAAAGAAAGGGAAATTTGTCTATTAGTTTTAATTGGATGATATGACTCAGAGCAGAAACACTTCGAAAAACAGCGAAAATCTTTATCCAGAATATAATATTGCTCAGAATATTGCTTTTTATTTTCTGTAGTAATGTCTTAGACTTGATGGAACTTAACCGGACTTACTAAAATTCACCTCACACATTACAAATGGGTGGGAAAGTTTTGTAGAAATTTACCCATCTGTTAGGCTTAGTTCGTGTGTGTGTGCGCGCGTGTGTGTGTGTGTGTGTGTGTATTCTCTACTTGCATTATAATTATTATCAATAGTAGCATTTGTAAGTCATCTGGCAATTGCACCTAGGTTTCCTTAGAAAGCACAGAAGTATACCGTGGAGTTCATTTTAATTTTTTTCACAGAAAATAATAAACACGTTTGATTCACTTCAGTAAGTGTCAGGTGAATATTATAGACTCAGTTTTCAACCATTGATTTTACGAACAGACTTGTCTGTACTTTGTTATCAACAAGAGTTTATAAATAGAATTTATATGTTCTTCATAAAAGTATTACAAATTTTAAAATGTTACTATAGCATGACATACAGATTTTGATTTATGTTATCCACCAAAGAAGAGAAAGACATGAAGCTAGTGGGGTGTCTATAACTCTCAAAGTGCCTGCAAGAGCACATTATGGATGTGAACATTATAGTTATGGGGGAAACAGAGGGAGTGAAGCCAAAGCTAAAATGCAACAGGTACTGAGAGGGAAAAGAAATTGGTTAGGACTTAAATTGGTAGACGCAGTCTTCCCAGAGCAGGTAGAAGTTAGACTGAGTAACTCTTTTTTTTTTTTTTTTTT
>NDGM010956345.1:0-15399 GCA_002564305.1 Octomys mimax | reverse complement strand
TGAAAGAAGGTGAAGTGCTTCAGTTTCCCCTTGAAAATCAGAGTTCTGAATAATTTGTGGAACTTTTTAAAACATTTTGTTCTCTTATTATATCTTTGGATTTTAAAGACCCAAAAATGACAGTATTATCATACATGAATTTGAACATGGGTAATGGGTGATGTTTATAACCTACTGACATTTTATTAACCTTGTAAACCACCACGAGTTGAGACTGCTTCCCAGCCCTTCTCTGTTAAGAACAGTACGTCTTCTGTCTGTCCATCCTAGACACTGCCTTGTGTAGCCTTAATGCCTTTGTACAGGAAAAGCTCCAGTTGGGTTGTCAGATTTTTTTTAAAGTACATAAATCTGTACTGAATAATTTATATATGTTAAGCCTAAAGGCATCTGCTAAAGAATCTGTACATGTGTTGCACTCAGTCCAGAAGGTTAGCAGAGTACAATATGGACAGTGTTTTGACTCAGATACCGTGTGAATATTTGCATTTAATAGAATGAAAAAAAGGTCAGTGGGTGAAACACGGATAGACATTCTGACAACCATAGAAAACAGGAGTTTCAAGTGATAGAGTCCTAGGGAAAGGAAGCAAAGTAAATGTAAATGTGTATAGCAGTAACCAACTGTCATGCTTGCTTGTCTTCCTTTTGCCTTTAGAAAGGCATAGTGGCTTAAAAGGTCATGAGTGCCCATTAAAAAACAGTATTAAGAAGAGACCTTGGCACTGTTATACTATAAAGGATTTCTGTGAAAATAGTGAAATTTCATTTTCTTTCCCTCAAAGCTACATGGAAGTTTTGGAAGGAATTTCCAGGCTGCACAATGTTGGGCAAAAATTTCTTAAAGTTGAACATACATAATATGTGATCTGAAGGTAGAGAAAGGAGAAAGATGCAAATATTGGTCATAGTTTTCTCCACTAGGATTTTTTGAAAGCTGCCTTCAAGTGCCTTTTAACCTATTTTAGGTATTTTTTGTATGATTTATAATTGACTACATAAATGTAAGCTAACACGGTAGGTTTTTTGAGAACTGAAGGATGACAGTTTGTTCCCTAACCATTTTCAAGTTCAAGTTTAGTTACTGATCTGATTTAGGACACTTCTAGATTTTTCTTGTACATTCTTTCAAAAGAACCTAAGAGATAGTGGAAAGGTAGGTGAAAGGAGGGAAGGAGTAAAAGCCCCTAGAAATACTTGCTGAGATATTATAAACAGTAACTTCTAGATTTAGACTCTGGCTCTTCAGATGCAGTCCTCAGTTTACTATTAATTGGATTTTGAGGCTTATGAGTTTCAGTGTCTTAGGATTAGAATTTCTATCAACCCTGACATATGGGAGCCTCGTGTGAAGAGTTGTCTTTAATTCCTGAAAACCAGAGAAGCTCAATTAAAGTAGTAGTGAAAATAGTAATATTTGTGGCAAGACCTGAAGGAAGAGTTGTTTAAAAGTAAGCTGAAACCTAAGTGAACACATGGGCACTCAAAGTACTGTCTTGGCAATTGTAATTTAATAGATCAGAAGTCACTTGTAGCATATGGGCTCTTGGATCACTAAAGTATGGGTTCTCAGTGTCATTCTTGAAAATATTTACAACACACAAGTCCCCATGATAAACATCATAAACCTGAATGAAATACTTAATGATTGAATGAAGCATTTAGGAAAGGAGATCCTTTGCCTGTGAGAATCAGTTTGGAGTGCCTTCAGACCAGATGTGTCCCCAGTGAAAAAAAAAGAAAAATCTTTAAGAGATTAAGATCATTGTATGCCTACATGAGCATCATTTGAAGATTGCTTATTCTGAGAGCCCTTTTATTCTCATCCATTTTCATCTACTAGGAAAAATCCCTCCTTCAGATGGTTCCCTTGGATGAAGGTGCCAGTGAAAGACCCTTGCAGGTCCCCAAGGAGATCTGGCTTTTAGTAGATCACTTATTCAGATATGCCTGTCACCAGGTAAGTGAAAGTAAACCTTCCCTACAACTTCAGAGTGTGTGCAAGTCCTATAAGAAATTATGTTTCACACTAGCATAATGTTCCTAACTTTCCCAAGCAACCCTCACAGCATTGCTGTCAGATTGCCTGGCTAGATAGAAGCATCCCTATTCAGATGCAAATACTGAAGCCTGCAAGCTAAGTGATTTACCTAAGACTGCAGTCTTAAGTGTTCTGACAGAGCCAGGACCAGGACTGAGACTACCTGTCATCTGGCCCTGAACTCTCCTGGATAGCTGAATACCTGAGGCTATAGTGCTGTCATGGAGTCATTACAGATTTTAAAGCCCAAGGAAACTTCAAGCCAATTTCTTTAATTTGATCTTAACTTTCCTTTTCAATCCCACCAAAACACTAGCCACCCTCAGCCCATTCACCCAAATAAGAGAACTTCCTTGAACCAAAGTGAAAGTTAATACTTTCTTATCTACTGAAGAGTAATATAACTTAAAAGCAAGGTTTAGCACAAATATGCATTTACTCCTTTTCCGGAGTTCAGTAGTGTCAGTATTCAAACATGATTATGCAGTTTACATTCTGCCTTCTTGTCTAGAGGCTTGAAGTGTAATACCTGCTTTCCTGATGCAGCCATCTATCTCCCTACCTTATGATAAATAAGTTGAAGATCATTTGCTTATTTAAAATGTCACATGGATTATAGTGCTGATATAGGGGAAAGTGTTATTTTCATACCTCCACGGCGCTCCCAACCCCTGAGCAATCTTCAGAACTGTAGTGGTGATTTACCTTGTCTTATTGCCTTCATTCTGCCTTCTGTGGTAGGAGGACCTGTTCCAAACCCCCGGAATGCAGGAAGAGTTACAGCAGATTATTGACTGTCTGGACACCAGCATCCCAGAGACAATCCGTATCCTTTTGACCCAGGGTTTAGAAATCTGTATTGGTATTGGGCCAACCTTTTCTTTCCATTTACATTTGATTTTTATCTGTATGAGTTTTTTTCTTTGCAGTTGTGTTTTATTATAATCACTGACTGTCCAGTTGTTTCTCAGTTCCTTTCAGGAACTTGTGGCCTCTCCATATCAAGCTATTACTAAGAAATCAAAGGGCAGATAACAACAACTATTAGTAAACATGGATCCTGGCAGCCCTAGCACTGGTCCTGTTCTCCTTCAGCTGGCCACCCACCCTTGCCCCGCATAGACTGCCATTATGACACAAGGATGGAGCCCACTGACAAGTAGTCTGTAGGTCTGATCCAGTAGGAGCTGTCATTCTGCAGGCTCTATTCCACTGAGCTAGAATTTGGACCAGCCATACAAAGGACTTTGTCCAGTTCTATAACTCAGCTGCAGTGTCTGGACCAATAAAATGTCAAACCCCAGTTCAAATCATTGTCCCCGAAATAAAAGAAAAAAGCCCTCCCTGCAGGAAAGGAGCCAGTCAATCATGTGGCCTTTCTTCTGGAGCCCCTTTTCCTTCACATAAGGCAATTCAGCTGGCAGTAATCACTCTGTGGCTGAAGCACTGCTGATTTTCCTAGAAGCCTTGCCAGAGCCAGTCATCTGTTATGAGCTATATCAGCGATGTCTTGACTCTGCTTATGACCCTCGGATCTGCCGACAGGTGCGTTTTATTGATGTAAGAATGTCTAGAGCAGGTTCTCCCATAGAGAAATCATCAGATTTACAAAGCCAGATAGCCAGCCAGCTGTGTAGTAGGATAGATCTAAGTCTTTCAGGACACCAGCAGTGAGAGTTGAGCCCCTTGAGTTTTAAGCTGTATTATTTCCTGTTCTGTTTGTCACCTTTTTCTAGTCTGCCTATTTTTGTTTACAGAAAACAGTGAGGTGGATACCTCTACCCTGAAGTAAGACTAGTGACGCTAACTGTGCATGCAGTTCTGGCTGACATTATCAGAAAGGAAAGATAACATTTGAGAGCCTTTGTTCTTTTTTCTTTTTGATCTGTTTTTAATTTTGAAATGATTTTAATGCACAATAGCAGAGACAGCTCGTGAAGCAGCAAGTGAGTGTTGAGGGGAGCTCCCATTTATGCTCAATGGAATGGTAGCAAAGAGCATTGACCTTGGTAGGTGTCTTAGCTACCTGTCTGGGGAAAGGAAAAAAGAACAGATTGAGATATACCTTATACCTTCTTTTTATATTTTTATTGTATTTCATGTGTACCTTCTAGTGAGGTTCTCTCTCTCTCTCTCTCTCTCTCTCTCTCTCTCTTTCTCTCTCTCATGAGTAACTAATAGAGGGTAGTGACAGATGAGTGGGACTTGTAAAGTTAGTATTATAAATTACTGTTATGGTAGCTATAAGTTCTTCTATTTTCTTCACTACCCATCTTTGAAAAACAGGTTATTTCCCAGCTCCCAAGGTGCCATAGAAATGTTTTCCGTTACTTGATGGCATTCCTTCGAGAACTCTTAAAATTTTCTGAATACAACAACGTCAGCGCTAACATGATCGGTAAGGGCACTTTATAAGAATGGCTACGCAGGGGTGTTTGTGGAGGACAATGTGCATGTATTGTGTACAGTGTATTAACTTATCAGATGTTCAGGCACGTAGCAGACACCTTCCTCCTACTACCCCTGTCCTCTGGCCCCACAAACCCTGAGTGTTTACTTAGATCACGTCTGACAGGTCCTTTTTTGTTTCTCTCACCCTGTAGCTACTCTCTTCACTAGTCTTCTCCTAAGGCCTCCACCCAACCTTATAACAAGACAGACATCAAGTGACCGCCAGCGTGCCATCCAGTTCCTTCTGGGCTTTCTGCTTGGGAGTGATGAAGACTAAGTCTTTTCTTCTCTAAGATTCTAGAGGAGGAAGATCTTGGGTTCCAAGTATTTCAGAATGATTGGAAAAGTCATGCCACAGGAAGGGTCTGTTGTGGAATCTCATGTTCTGTTGATATTGCAAAAGAAAGAGTTTCCTAATGCCTCCGTAACCATATCCTACACAGCAAAATACTTTTAGACATATATTGCCAAGCCAAAGTTACCGTATTTTGGTGTTTCTGTGTTTTATCTTTATAAGGCAAAGAGGTATTTATACTCCTTTCCCTGGGGACGTGTTTGTTGCCTCCTGCCCAGTTGTCATAACTGCCCTTAGTACACTGGGCCTACATTCTGAGATTTCCCCATCCTAGACCTAAAAGCATTACTTTGCCATAGCTCAAGACTTGTCTGTAGTCCTTTGTATAAAGCACTTTTGACCCACTTCCTTCCCGTGTTCCTCCTTTGCACTACACTCCACTCATTCCGTTACTTTGAAGGAAGGAATCCTGCGTGTCCTCAACAGTGACTTTACTGTTCACATGTGGTTGATACATGCATTTGCGCATTTCTACTACAATGGCATCTGTGTCACTGTAACATTGGCCTTTTCCTGGATCTACTCCAGGTTTAACCGTGTTCTCCTGTCTCAGATCACATTTAGTAATGTAACTGTAGGAACTATAGAGATGGCATCCCATCATTGTAAGAGAATCACAATTAAAATGGAAGCACATTGAGTATTTTAAGAATACAAGTATTCACGCTTGACAGATCCTGCTTCCTGCTCTCCCTTTTGATTATTATTTACATTTTACATGAGAATCAACCCTGGATATTAGGTGACCTGTCGCTCACTTAGAAGTCCACACTCAGAGCAACACTGACACCATAGTAAACAAAAGAGTCTGTACTTCAATCAAGCCCCTTTGGAATTATTATGTCTCCCTCAGGAGCATTGACAATGACCGGAAGCACCCCTTCTCCAGTCTTCTGAAGTACCAAGGGACAGGTATTCCCTCCTCCCTCAGCAGGGTTTGACTCTGGGCCCCACATCTGGCTCCTTCAAGTAAAGGATATAGATTCCCCTTGACCCCAATCACTGTGCCCAGTGCTACATAAGAGAGACTGACCAGTGGGACCAACTACACACCTTACCTCTCCCACTCAAGATGACCCTCTGAGCTTTCGTTTATTCAAGCTTTGTGGGTCAGCCTTTTTAAAAAAATAATCTATTGGTTGACAAAGAAGCCATGAGCCACTGACTGCAAAACTGGCTTCCCTTGGTGTTTTTCATTAAAGCCACCCCAAGTTGATTCATTCTTGCGTGTTAACATAAGATACCAGGAGCATCACGTACAGACTCTTATGTGCAGTCTGAGGCATGGATTATATGACTTACAACCCATCCAACAAGAGGGTGAGAGGATACTGCCCTCCACCACTGAATGGTTCTCCAGTTCCACTGTGTCTTAAAAGTTAAGTTCCCTGGGAAAGAAAAGGTATGTAACCTGTGATTTACTGATTATGTTCTTTCCTGATTGGGAGAAAGAGAAATAGAGTAGTAATCAAGTTATGTATGCCAAGTAGCTGAAGACCTGCTAGATCAACAGCTGGGTGATGAACTTAGCTAATAGAAGATGGAGCACAGTTTTGCATCTCTTAGGCTACAGAGTGATCATGGAAAGAGGAAGGAGATAGGAGCTGGAACAAGGTTGTAACAAAGAAGATGTCTTTCCTGGGCCCATTGTCTAGTGTCTTGAAAACTTGGTGATCAAGAGAATAAACAGTGAAGCCCTGTGCAGCATGCACACCATGCCCTCTCTTGTTTCTCAAGTCGTAGCACCAACTTGGTTTGCTGCCTGAGCCTTTTGCCCCCTCATCTTGGGCTAGATACAGGATTGAGGGTGTTAGACAATCTCTAGCTAAGGGAGACAAGACAGAGACCAGACATAAAATATCTGCTTACCTACCAGTCCTGCCCCAACATCCCAGTCACTAATTCCTGCATCTTCTAAGGTACTGTTAACATAGCTCCTCTGAATTAAGGATTTCAGATCAAGTTGGTAGGAAAGGAGGCCTCTATACTATAATTTTAGAGAAGAATTGGGTCAGACCCACAAGGGTGACATTGCATTAGTCTGTCTTTTACCATTTTCTGATTCTTATTCTGTGATTGTTATATTTCCCCAAAACGTCTTGGTCCCTAAGCAAAGCTCCTAGTGGGATTCTGTATTTCATGTCATCTTTTTTATTATAATTTATTGCAAATGTTTTTCTGAATAAAGATATGTTGTGTGAAAAATCAGTGTGATCTTGCGTAAAGCTTAGAAGAGAGCCTGCATCACTGGGTGCTGCTTCACTTTGCTTTACTCCCCTCAGCTGTGCCTACACTGTCATCATCTGTCTTACAGTGAAATACAAGAATTCTCAGGATAGAGGCACATACTAGTAATGGAGCACTATGTACAAAGCCTTGAGTTTGAGCCTGAGGACTACAAATGAATGTTCAGTGTATTTGCCCTTATAAATCAGAAGTCATATTTTCAGAGGCTAATGGAGTCACATACTTGCATAGGCAACCCAAGTACCTTTATTTGAATGCTAAAGGTCCAGACAACAGAATGACTCCACTAGGGGAAGGGATATTTTTGTTTTTAAGACCGACTTGTTATGTTGCCCAAGGCTGCCTTGAGCTCCCAGGCTTCAGTGATAATAAAGTCTCAGCGTCCCCAGTAGCTGGGATGACAGGCACACACCACTGCCCCTGGCTGGATGTTGGTCCTTTATGCATATACATGTCACACTGTCAGATTTAGGCTCTCTCCAGCTCCCAAAATCTGCCCAACCATAACGTACACAAGACTCCCAAATGGTCTGTTTTCACATAATCCATTTTACAACTTTTGAAAAGCAGTTTTGAACTTTTATTACCTCTTAGGGTGAGGAGTACATAAGTGTGCTTTCTGGGGAGAAGCTGTAATTTGAACTCAGTAACACTGAGAGGATACCTCTGGTAGGAGCAACGTCTTTTTGTTCCCCAACCAATCTCTATTATGAACTTGTGGATTTTAATTCCATTCCCTCTGAGACTGAAGAGGCCTCAGCTGGAGGTTTCATCTCAACCAGGGCGCTCTTCCAGTTCCTTCCAGCTATGAGCTTGACTCTGATGAATGTGCTGACTCAGTGTTGTCAGGAATATTTTTTCTATCTCCACCCAAAGGCTTGGCAGAAGTACGTGTTTCCATCTGAGCATGACCCTTCCCACACCGCCACTCATAGAAACTGACACCAGCAGTTTTGACACTGCAACAGGCACAGCGGCCATCTTCTGCTGAAGTTAGGAAAATGCACCCCCAGCTGCTGGTGCTTCTGGTACAGGAGGCCCATTATGTCCTTTCTGATTGCAAGGAAAATTGAAGAATTACCTCTTGGTGTTGTCTAATAATCCAAAGCCACACATTGCAACTGTGGCGTCGAGAAACATTTGGGAGAGCCATTCCTTGACTTTCTGTCTTGGCACCCTGGCTGACTTTCCCTAGAACTCTGGTTCCACAGTTCTCTTCCTCTCTTGCTGACGCTTCACATTGCCTGCTCCATGGCAAGCAGGGAGACAGGAGCTGTAAACTATTCTTTACATAGGCTCTAACAAATTACCTGAGTTCCAATCCCAGCTCTGCCACTTCCTAGTTGGATGACCCTGGATGAAAGTGAATTGACCTTTCTGTGATTTGATTTCTGCATCTTTTCCCCCAGCTTTATTGACATATAGTTGATTTAAAAATTAGGTATATGTAAGGTATATCCACATCTTGGTCCATTTTGTATTTGCTATAACAAAACACTTGAGACTGAATATTTAACACAGAAAAGAGGTTTACTTAGCTCAGTGTAAAAGCATGAGGCCTGGACTGGGGATGGTGGTTCAGACCTGTAAGCCCAGTACTTGGGAGGCTGAGGCAGAAAAATCACTTCAAGACCAGCCCAAGCTGCATAATAAGACCCTGTCTCAAAAAACAAAACTAAAAAAATGAAAATAAAAGCAAGGGACCATCATTTGCTCATCTCTGATGATGTCATCCTGGCAGGACCGCTTTGAGGTAAAGAAGTCACACAACAATCCAAGAAGCAAGAGACTGAAGACAAAGTTCTCTTTTGGTAACAGCCCATTGTTACACAAACTCAGGTCCCTGGAGAACTATAGCAGGCCCTTCTAAATGCATCATAGCTAATAATCTTCCACTGGGCTCCATCTCTTAAAGGCTCCAACTACCCCAACAGTGCCACACTGGGGACTAAGCTTCCAATAAGTGACACTTGGGGGTACATAGACCATAACCAAACTATTAGCTTTCCCGTAGCTCACAGTTTCAGTGGATTCAGTTCATGGTAAGCTAGCTCCAAGGCAGACAGCATAGAAGAAGGACGTGGTGGAGCAAACCCACTTAGTTCATGGCAGCCAAAATGCAGAGTGGGAGAACAGTGCCATAGAGCAAGAAAGGGGCCAGAGACCACACCTAGAGCATAGGCCATGCCTCCATGACACACACACACACCCAGGAGTGTGCTCAACCAAACTGGGTGGATTCCCAAACCAATCATGTTGACATTCCACCTTAACTGCCACAAAGACCATACCAATCTACATCTAAAAAGTAATAGTAGCTGAGCAAGGTGGTGCTCACTTGTAATCCCAGTACTCGGGAGGGGGAGGCAGGAGGAATGCTATGAGTTCAAGACCAGCCTTGGCGACAAAGTGAGTTCAAGGCTAGCTTAAACTGCATAACAAAACTCTGCCTCAAAAAGACCAAAAAAAAAAAAGTGCCATTCCTCATAGGATCATCAGGATATTATATTTAAAGAGCTTGGAACAGTACCTGTACATAAGTGTGAAGTAAATGTAGCCAATATTAGCCCCAAACCTTCCACTGTTCTCCAGGTTAGATCCCTCTTCTGCTCCCCTTCACCTTGCAGCCAGTGACTACACCTATCACTTTCTGAAAGTATTAAAGAGGTCCAGCAAAAGCAACCATCTTAGAGCCTTTCCCTGCACATCAGCATGTTTCTAGTTTCACCTTATCCTTCCTCTTTCCCACCCACCTCTGAAGTAAATGGTCCTCTTCCCTGCCAAAGCCAATGATTCTGCCTACACTTCTCAGCTGTTCTCCCACCCTCTCCAGACATTCCCTGACAACCATCAGCACTCCTCACACTGTCATCTCTCATCCATTCCCGGAACTGTTGAAGCTTCTAGGGATACAAAAGTAAAACAGGACAAATCATGGGAAGGAGCCTACACTGCAGAAGCCTGACTCCTGGGATATGCTGTGTACATACTCTCCCTCCCACCTGGAGGAGGGAATCCAGTGTGGGAGTTAACTGCAGCTAAGGTCTCTAGGAAGCCTAGACTACAAGCAGAGAAGAGGGAGAACCTGTAACACAGAAACAGATGGTTCCTTCCCCCATCATCCTCCACAACTCGGTGAACACTTTCACTACAACATCCTGCCCAGTGCCAACCATTCAGGATCAAGGAACACCCTCACACCCCCACCCTAGGCACAGAGAGGCTGAAAAATGGGAGTTGTGAGCTGCACAAATCTCACTAGCAGGGAGCCACAGATCATGTCCCTGAGACATGGAGGAGGAGAGATTCAGCCGGGCCGGACTGGAGTGGGCAAACTCCTACTGTTTCTCCAGACACCAGAAAGATCTGAGACAGCATAATATCCTGCCCACCCCACATGCACCAGCCCCCAGCCCACATGGAAAGGAGGCCCTTTGCTGATCCTAGGAACAGTACCAAGTACCAAGGTCAGAAAGCAGAGTTCTCAAGACAGGAAGCAGAAACACATAAAGGTCTGAGGGTGAAAGGACATCAACAGCCTCTGAAGCAGAAAGCTTCTGGTAATAGTACTGGATAGAAGGCCCCTGGAGGGAGAGCATAGTTATGACCCTGCGATTTGAACTACACTGAGGGGAATGGGACTGAGATGTCCCTGGGGAAGGTGGGACAGAGAAATGGATGTTAAGCACTACACTGCATCTTGTCCTTCCAAAATTAAATGTGGTTATTGGTTCTTGGGACAGAGGAAAAGGTTTGTAGTTAGCCATGCCCTAAGCACAGCCGTGGAGCGGAAGTTGACCCAGAGAGACCAACAGCCATCAGCACTCCTAGACAAGCAGACTCCAAGGGAGAAGCTGGCTTAGTGGCCTCCAATCAGCCTAAGACTAGGGCACAAAGGGAATTCTGCTGCTGGCTCTATAGTATAACTGTGTGAGAGCTGTTGTCTTTGTTGCCTTCATTGTTCTGTGTTTTTTTTCCTCCAGCACTTGCTTTTTTATTTTTTAAGATTTTCCCCTTACTTGGTCTTTTTTCCCTTTTCTCTTTTTAACTTTCTTTCCTCCCTGTTCTTTTTTCCTCAACCTTCCTGATTTTCCCCGCACCCTTATCTTCCTCCTCTTCCTCTCCATCTTTTATTTGGCATATATAACACTGGTATATGTGCAAAAGTGTAAGAACTGAGTTGTGCTTTCACTTGAATGGGGCCACTCGCAACCATGTCCAGGCAAACCTTAAGGGCATTGTGCTGAGAGAACCCAAGCAAAACTAGCACCAAATGCCAGCACCTAGGAGACTGAGGCAGAAGGTGTGCTGTGAGCTTGAGGTCTCCCTGGACTACACAGTGAGACTCTGTCCCCAAAAAACAAGAAAACCACCTAACTATAAATATATTAACAGATTCCAACAACCTCACAGCTTCCTTCAACTCTAATTACACTTCCCTCCCTGTATATTCCTCCTCTCACTTCCACAAATATTCTCTCAGAACCCCTCAATGCTAGCCACTTCTGCTGTAAAAGTAACTCCAACAGAGCCTGACCTATCAGTTTTTCACCGTTGACATTTCTGTTCTCTCCCTCTTCCTCCTGACTTGCCCCATCTTTTTCTCCTTTCCTCCACCTCCCTCCATATTGCAGCCTGATCACTAAGAGCAGTACAGTATAGTCTTTAAGGCAAATTGGTAAAAGGACAAAATTGTCAAAACAGGGTTTCTTTTGTATATTTTTAGAGAAGGGTCTACAGGGTGTTCAGGGTCTCACTACTAGATTGGACGATAGTGATCTGCCTGTTTACAGCCCCCCAAGAGCTGTGATTAGAGGTGTACACCACCACGCCCAGTCTCAGTTGCTGTCTCAGCGCACCCCAGGGGTGAGGTTGGCAAGTCCTGCTTGCAGGACTTTAATCTGCTGAGCTATTTGACCGGTCCTAAAACAGGTTTTAACTTTCAGGATTGAGGTATGGTTGGATCTGAACTCTCTCCTTGCAATACAGTAACTGGGTCCAACTCAATTAAGCTAAATAGGTTGAAGTGGTAGATAATACCTCTTGAAAAATAAAGCTAAGATCATATCACTGGAAAGCAGAACCTAAATAAAAAGATTCATGACAACAACAAGCTCTCTTCATTCTATTTTTTTGTTTATTTGTTTTGTATTTGTACAAGGTCTACAGGCTCTCACTACATAGATCGGACTTGTTCTCCTGTGTTCAGCCTCCCAAATGCTGGGATTACAGGCACGCCAGCACGCCTAGTTTCAATCACCACCTCAGCGTGCCCCGGGGGTGGGGTCAGCATGGCAAGCTGGTGATCCAACCCGGTCTCTGCGATCTGCCTAAGCAGTCTTCATTTGATTTGACTTCAACCCCCAGCTCACACACACACACACACACACACACACACACACACGTAAACACGAGATGGGGACATGAAAAATGCCTCTAAAAACAACTCCCTCAGCAGATCCAGAGGGCACCAATGAAAGTGAAAATAAACACCAAGCAGCTGAATTATAAGAAGCGATTAAAGAGAGAGAGAGAGAGAAAAAAAGAAACTCAGCAATGATATAACCATAGTGGAACAATTAACAAACTGACCAATGTGATTATTAAAGAAGAATCAACTAAAAAATAGAAGAAGGGCTGGCAAGATAGCTCAGTAGACTGAGAGCCTGCTTAGGCAAGCTCAGGGATCAGGGTTCAATCCCCAATCCTTCATGCTGAACCAACCCAGCCCCCAGGGCACGCTGAGCCAGCGACCGAGTCTGGGCATGGTGGCGCACACCTGTAATCCCAGCACATGGGAGACTGAAAACAGGAGAATCGCTACGAGTCTGAGCTGTGTAGTGAGACCCTGTACCAAATACATAAGTGAAAAAAATAAAATAGATGACCTAACCAAACCCATTCAAACCATGGTGATGTATTTACCAAAGAAATGGAGCACATGGAAAGATATCAAACAGAATTCCTGGGGATAGAAAATTATATTGAATATATGAAGAGCAGAATTGATCAATGTGAGGAGAGTATCAGACCTTGAGTACAAATCGAAAGCATGAGACCACATACCTAGAGATACCTTAAAAGCAATAGAAGCCAGAAATGGTAGTACACACCTGTAATGCCAGCACTCTGGAGGTTGAGGTAGGAGGATCACTGTGAATTTGAGGGCAGCCTAGGCTTCAAAATGACTTCAAGGCCAGCCAGAATTTCATAGTTAGATCCTGTCTCAAAAGGACAAAAAAGAGGGGGGAAAAAGGAGAGCAAAGAAAACTGATTCTACAGTTACTAGAACAGCCTGAGAAAACTAATCTAACACTAATTGGAGTTAGAAAAATATTAGAGGGCAGCACACATGGCATAAGAAATCCATTTATAGAAATCATACAAGAAAACTTTTCAAGTATTAGAAAAAAATCAACATACAAGTAGGCAAAGCATACAGAACACCATGTAATTATGAGAAGAAACTTCTCACAACACATTATAGTCAAATTCCCAGATGTTCGAAACAAGGACAGAATGTCAAAAGCTGTCAGAGAAGCCAGGTGCAGTGGTGCATGCCTGTAATCCCAGAACTCAGGAGGCTGAGGCAGGAGAATCATTAAGATTTAAAGACCAGCCTAGGCTACAAAGTAAATTTAAGGCCAGCTATGTTTGAAGTGTTTCAAACTGCATAGTGAGTGTCTCAAAAAGGTAAAACAAAACAAAACAAAAAAG
The DNA here is from genome assembly GCA_002564305.1 of Octomys mimax. Taxonomy (NCBI): domain Eukaryota; kingdom Metazoa; phylum Chordata; class Mammalia; order Rodentia; family Octodontidae; genus Octomys; species Octomys mimax. The sequence continues at coordinate 1,588 of NDGM010956345.1, read as the reverse complement.
CTGTCAGAGAAACAAAAAAAATCTTATAAAGGTAAGCCCAGTAAAACTATAGTAGACTTTTCAACTCAAACTTTAAAGACCAGGAGGGCCTGGAATGAAGTGTTTCAAACTCTAACATAAAACAAATTTAGAACCAGACTAATATGTCCTGCGAAACTGATGGAGAAATAAGAAACCTGTATGACAAAGAACACCACAAGAAGTTCATGATCACCAAACTAACACTCCAAAAATTTCTCAAGGTTATCTTACACATACAATAAAGCAAATAATGCCAAAATGTCTGATGGGATGAATACAACCAATAGGGTGTCCAGTTAAACAAAAAGGTAAAAATAAAGGAATCAAAACCAGAAAAATAGTGCAATGATAGGAATAAGTCAACACCTTTCAATAATAACTCTCAATTGGCCTCAACTCCTCAATTAAAAGACAGAGATTAACAGACTGAATCAGGGGCAAAAGCCATTTGCTGCATAAAAGAGACTCATCTAATATAACAAGACATTCATAGATGGAATGTCTTTCCATATCAAGGGATGGAAAATGATTTTGCATGCATCAGGACCCTGAAAGCAAGGAGGAAGAGTGACCTTATTCTCTGACAAAGTGGAATTTAACATAAAACTGACCATAAGATGAAAATAAGATTATTATGTATTAAAAGAATAATTCAGAAGGAAGAGAAAAAAATTTTAAATGTAGTTATGCACCAAATACTAGTGCACCCAACATCTAAAAACAAACACTACTAGAGTTAAAGGACCAAAGAAACACGAACACAGTCACAGTGGGGGAATCTCCATACCCAACTCTTATAAATAGACAGATCAACTAGACAAAAAAAATCACAAAAAATTCAGAGCAGAATCATGCCTTCCAACATGTAAAAGTAGAATTATCTACAGAGTGTTCTACCCTACTATAACAAAATAGATATTCTGCTCAGCAGCACACAGAACTTTCTTCAAAATAGAACACATACTAGATCATAAAGCTTGCTTACATAAGTAAAAAAGAAAAGTATCTAGTATATATGATCAGATCATAATGCACTAAAATGAAAAAGTAATGACGAAAAAACAAATTTTACAAACTCATGGATATTAAATAACACAATCATGAATACTTACATGGATCAAAAAGAAATTAAGCAATTCATAGAATCAAATGATAATACAACATACCAGGACTTTTGGGACACAATGACCTAAGAAGGAAGATTTATTGCTGTGAATGCCCACATTAGAAAAACAATAAGCTCAAATATATAATCTGATTATGCACCACAAGTGTACTAGAAAAACAAAAACAGCACAAATCTAAAAGGTAGTACAAGGATGATCATACATATGAGAGCAGAAATTACTGAAATTGAGATTTTAAAAAGTACAAAGAATCAGTGAATCAAAGAACTTGTTCTCCAAGAGAATAAAAAAATAGCCAAACCTATGAAAAGAAGGAAAGAAAACACCCATACCCATGCAATTAGAAATGAAAAAAGGAGGCTAGGAAGATAGCTCACTAGAATAAGCTCTTCCCTGGCAAGTGCAAGGGCCTGAGTTCAATCCCCAGTTCTGCCAAAAAA
>NDGM010956341.1:0-11413 GCA_002564305.1 Octomys mimax | reverse complement strand
TCTTGTGCTATGAATGACTACTACAAAGACAACAATATACAATGTATTAATTGTTGTAACTCTACCAACCTGTTTTGAAACTGGTTCGTTGCAATTTTTTCTCAATAAAATTAATTAAGAAAAAAAAAAAAAAGAAGTGAGGCAGGGACAAGGTGAGCCTGGCTGTTTCTATGGTTGGGTTTGCCTTTGTCCTTATCGCACGTAACCTATCAGAACACGCCTCACTCCCAGAAGCTGGTGTTAGTCTGTCTACTTCTTGTCTATGGCCCTCTGCCTAATTCTGTTTAAGGAACAGTGTTCGAAGTAGTATACCTTTCCCTATTGCCCTAGGTTTAAAAGCTTTGAACACTCCCTGACTTCCCACAGCACGAACTGCTAACCTTTGCTTGGGGCCTTCAGGGCCTCACAATGTCAGATCCCAGTATTCCTTTCTAATGCCTCATGAGAAGTCAGCTTGTTAACCTGATCTTACACTTGAGGAGTGTGAGGCCTGAGAGCAGAGAGCATTTCTTCCAGGTCACACTGAGAGGCACAGAACTGAGTCTTGGCCAGCTGACACCAGGACACGTTCTTTCTGTCAGAGCAGGCTGACTGCACACTAAACCTCTGCACTTCCGTTGTCAGAATATGGTCTGTGAATGCGCGGGGCTTCCTCCTGAGAATCAGGGTGTACGCTGCAAGCCACCACCATGATCCCAGGAGCCTCATCGCATACCCTGTACGATACCAGTCTCCACAGAGCAAGGCTGAGCCATGGAAACCAATACCGTATTCGGGACATGACCCTTGGGGAGCTAGGCCTCTATAGTGCTGAGGCCACATAGGAAGGGATGGAGGCCTCCAGCCAATGGATGTGTAAGTGAGACAGCCTGGAACGGAACCCTCCAGCCTCTCTCCATCTTCCTCTGACGGCAGCCTTGATGACATCTGGATGTAGCCCTGTAGGCTGGAATCTCTCAGCTAAGCACCTCTTGTGTGCCTGACCCACAGAAACTGTGAGTTAATGAGTATGTGCTGCTTTACGTCATTGCATTTTAGAGTAATTGATTATGCAGCAGTAGATAACTAGTATAGGGGTTAAACAATCTTTCTGCACGTAAGCCTGGGATTTGGTGAGAACATGACAATTTATCTTTCTCAGATGGTAAGAATTTAGCCTACAACCAGATAAATGGTTGTCTGCCTCCTAATCTGTTAATTTTTTATTCCAATGATTATAATTAATTATCAAATTAATTCCATTTGAATAGAAAGGTACTCAGAGACACAGGGGAGTCTTCTCAGAGCACAGGTCCAGTTGTGTCTTTATCCTGACAGAGCTATCTACATCAATGACTTTTGGTATCTTTCCCTTCCATTTATCTTCACTGCAGCTGTCATGGTATTCTCAAATACCTGGGAATATTATGGCTTTGCCTAAACTTGTGGGATTGCTACTAACCTCAAATATATAGAAGCAGGGGTTCTATATATGAACTAGACATTAACTGAATTAAATTGTTCAGCACTCAGTTGCTATCCAGAGAACTGCAGAACTAGGGTTGAAAACCACAACATATTTGATACAAGAGGGAAAGAGTTTAGGGGGTTCTCTAGACATATTATTCTACTTTCAAAATTCTTTAAAATTTAGACAATTTTTTTCTGTGCAGGTATTTGTTGTAAGTAATTTTCAATTACAACTTAGATAAGGGAAATAAATGAATTGTTGGGTTAGAGGTGTAGTTCAGGGGGCCGGGGAGATGGCTCAGTAGAATAAGAGCTTCCCTGGCAAGCACAAGGGCCTGAGTCCAATCCCTGGTTACACACACACAAAAAAATTTCAATTAGTTTAAAAAACAAACAAACAAATAAATAAATAAAAAGGGCTGGCGAGACAGCTCAGTGATGTAAAACACCTGCTTAGGCAAGCTTAGGCAAAGCTCAGCGACCACAGTTTGATCCCCCAGCACCACGTGCCAGCCAGCCCCACCCCCCAGGGTGGGCTGAGCTGGCCACAAAATAAATAAATAAATAAATAAATAAATAGAGGTGTAGTTCAGTGGTAGAGTACCTGCTAAGCATGCATGAGGCCATAGGTTTGATCCATATAAGAAAGTTGGAAAGAAATTCTGTAATTATTCAAAGAAACAGCTCAGTAACATACAGTAACTTCTTAAAGTTTAATGTGCATATAACTTCTGTGGAGGTTACATTACAGGTTCTTTCATTTCCCACAAAAACATTTTTCAATTTTCAGACACCAGTTACAAATGAGTCCCTAGGTATCCACATTTCTGTCAGTTGGACAACAAAAGTTTGGGATTGGAATGATGCTTCTCAGGTTCAGTAATTGGGAATTACTTTACTTACTCTCTATTAGAAATAACTGGGTAGCAACCAAATAGCTCAGGTTGCCAGAGCTTTCAGGTACGCCACCTCCCAGCACTGGAAGCTCCTTCAACATGGGCATTTAGGGGCATGGAAATATCTCTTTAACATATGGAGGCACTGTTACATAGGCATTTTTTATTAAATGGTTAATCATTAGCTTCCATAATCAATCTCTCGTTCTTTTCTCCTCTAGGAAGTTAGACATGGGATGAAGTTCTAACACTGTCATGACCAGTTCCCATGTCAACATTACATAGGTTTTCATCATACTCAACACATCAGCGTAAACTCTGATCTGGTGTAAAGTCACTTGTAAGAAATGACACAAAGACACTCATTATTCTTATCACTCATGAAATTCCTAGTAGTTTAAGAGCATGGTGCCTAAGAACGTCTACCAACGCATGTTTTCCTTTATGCCACAAATAGAATGGCACCTTTAGGGGTCCATCATATGACTTCTTTTTTTGGAATGTTTCTTTGCTGTTTGTAAAGCACTTTCTCTCTCTTCCTCCTCTTGCTCCTTACTAAACCCTCTGGGCAGCTGTGGAGTCACATCGGCCTGTGCATGTGTTGGTTGCAACTCTAGGTCTGATAGCTTCCTGGGTTGCCATAGTTGTGAATTTTTAAAAGTGTGCCCTAAACAATGGAGATTCATATACATCCCATTCATAAACAAAAAAATAGCATTTCTTTAGATAGAAAAAAGGCAGAGATAAAGTAATGAAGTGTGAAGCTGACTGGGATTATTATCAGAGCCAAACCTCACAATATTTGTCCAAGTCCTTCATCTGCCTGGCCTGGCCCTGGGAGTGGAGGGGTAGTGATCATGAGCGCCAAGATGCCTTGGGCTCCAGGGAAGCCAGCTCCCAGCCCATGGAGAGAACTGGTGAATTCATCTCTAAGACCTTGGCCAGAGTTATTAATGAAGCGTTTGGGTCAAAAGCCAAAAAATGTTCTCTCTCTTATCAGTTCTGAGCATTTATTTTAAAGAAAAATTATAGATAAATGTTATTTACAGCAGCCTTTTTGAAATAACACAATACTGAGAACAGATCAAGTGTCCTAGGTAATTACTAGAGTATTTAATGAAGTGTGCAGCTAGAAAAATTGTAGAGTTTTGTATGAAAAAATGATTCACACTAAAAAATATGTGTCAACACAGAGAATACTTATAATTGAGAATTAAGTGAAATAGTAGATCATAAAATTGCATGGTTTATAATTGCGATTATGCAAACTAAAGGCAACTATAGTTTTGGAGTACTAACATTAGAGATGATTTTTCTTCACAAAGCTTCTTTACTGTTACTGCTTTGACAATAAAAATATAAGTAGGCTTAAGAATATGAGTTAGTTGTATTGTTAAGCACAACTATTGTGCTCTAACATTTCATGACAAGGGTAAAGCAAACTTTTGTTAAGTTACAAATATGTGGGTAAGTAAAATTAATTTCCTGTGTCTTTTTGCCTAAAAGGTATCTTGTAAAAATGACAGGGAAAATTGTTCAAAATTCAGAACTGTCCTGGCTGGTCTGGCTCTAGGCCATAAAAGTTCCAGCCTCCTCCTCTAACCATCTCAGTACTGAGAACTATGGCACCGACCGAGTGGGTCTCAGTGAGGGGCACTTGGTGACGCTGTGTTAGCAAGGTACCATCAGAGGAGACAGATCATGTGAAAGGGCAGCTCAAGTCAGCACACTTGCCAGGTTCTCCAAGCTATGTGCATTCATTTTGATGAAACGTCTTACAGTAGAAACTATGTAGAAAGCTGAGAAGAAATGAGGAAGATTTTATTTTTAAAAGAGTGGTACTTCATACTGGACTGTATCTCCAGCCCTTTAAAAAAAAAAAAAATTGAGTCACAGTCTTATAAGTTGCTGCTAAGTTGACCAGGCTAGGCTCAAACTTGTAGATCCTCTTGCGTCAGCCTCCCTAAATCCGGGAATTACATCTATAAACCACTGTGCATGCCAGGTGAAGCTTAGGTATTTAATGATAGAAAAAGTATTGATTTTGACATCCCTAAAAACCTGGTTTTAGTTAATGTTAAAGTATCTTACACAGAAGAAAGTATTTTTATATCACAATTAAAAATTAAAAAAAGTCTTTCAAAAATGTCTTTGACCTTGAGGTTTGATGTTGCTTTGCACATGCTTTGAGCCTGGGTGCTACATACGGACAAGCATAAAGGAACAGGATGTTTTGCTACTCACGTAGTTTCTTTCACTTACCCAGTTGATGATGTGAGGTGATGATACATTAAATCAATGTTTCTCAGAATGCCCCACCTTACCTACTTTCCAAGGAATATCAAGTGACATTTTCATGAAGGGCAGTAACACCCAGTGGTATGTGCCAGGTACCTAAAGGCTTCTGTTACCTCTAGGAGTTGTTCCAGGGACATATTATCTAAGTAGAGACTCAAGGCCTGATACCGCCTGCCAGTGAATGTCAGGCCTATTTTCACAATGTCCTTCCCACCGATGCTGTCTCCCTGACCTGGGATCACTGTGTGCTGCCTTTCCAGAACCCTTAATTTAAATTCCTTCCCTCGTAGGCTTCTCTGGTCACTTGCACTGATGATGTCCTAGGCCAGAGATGGTGAACCTTTTAGAGGTCAGGAGCTCAAATTGTAACCCAAAACCTACTTATTTATCACTAAGCACCAACACTGCAAATAAACTTGAATACTGAAGTTTTAGCTTAGAGAAAACAGCCAATATCAGATGCTCGGCTGCTGGGGTGACTTGGCCAACAGAGAGAGCACTGCGTGCCTGCCACGCCCTCCAGCATTTGTGCCCTACATTTACTACCACTGCTCCAGGCCTTCAGAGCTGCTGTCTACAGTTGAGGAAATGGGATTGTCTGCCCAAATCAACCAAGACACTTGATACCACCTTCTCCTTCCTCATCTGTGAGTAACAGTGCTTTTGCAAATGTGGAACATCACTATTTCAAAAATACAGATCTCTGGAAATAGATGACTGGTGGAGAAACATCTTTTTAAAAAGGTCCTAGTATTGTCCTGACTAAAACTATTGATACTCCCTCCAGGTTCTATACAAGACACTGTGAAACTATTAAAGGATAATTTCACCTCAAAATCAAAAGTTAGCACTCAAAACTCTCTGGACAAACATCTGAGATGAAATTATACCAGAGAAAGATTGGGGCCCGCTTTGGAGATAGAAGTATGTGGTGTCATGGTGCATGGAAGTGGAGCTCCTCCGGCACCATGTAGAAATGTGGCAGGTAAGGGACAAGCTCTCTCAGCATGTAATGCTTCTTCCTACCCTGTGCAGCTCTCTCCTCCCATTTGACACCTGACTTGAAAGACCCAGATTCATGCGTGATCCACCTTTGGAGAAAATCGTAATCATAATTACTTTCCCAGGTCCGTTAGCAAGGAGGGGGCCATGTTCAGACATGCCCAGCTTTGCCCAACTCCCAAACCCATGAGTTTAGACTCTGTACTGTACTGATGCCTATTCTCACTACAAATAAGTCCCCCGTGAATTCTGTGTCACTCTCATTTTTTCTGCTCTCTAGGAAATTTGGACCATACTCCAAGATGCTGCAGGAAGGAGAGGCCCTGGCCCCTCTCTTATATAATTTGTTTCTTTCTCTTTCCTACTCCAAATGGAAATGAACTTAGACATAAAAATAATTGTGCCATTAAGTGTGATGTGAAAACCCAATTAATGGGCCTCGCTATCCATTTGAGGGTCCCTGGAACACACTTACAGGGGAGGTGTCTCTCTTGACCAATCTTGACAGTTGTTCTTGACTCCTGGAAAGGCAGACCCAGCTCCTCCTAAAGGCAGCGAAACACCTTTAGAGTAGGCTGGCTGAGAGCTCAGCATGGTGTGGATGCTTTCCATCTCCACGAGGCATGGCTTTGACTCTCTGCTCCCTATGTGTGTTACATGGAGATGTTTATTCCACCTTCCTCATCTTCCTCATCTGTGAAGTGAGGACACCATCTCTCAGCGAATTGTCTTGAGAAACTATGAACTAATACACCACAGGAGATACAGAGTGGCTATGAAACTCAGCCAGCTTGACTTAAGTCTCCAGGCCTGTAAGTGCTGAACCCAGACAACCCAAGCCTGCTTGGTAACCATGGAGCTAAGCAAGGTGACAACGGTTATACTGATTCCATGTATAACCCAATGGAGAATGCAGGAAAGTCTTCAAATCTGGCTCAGGAGAAAAGGTTTTGGGGAAACTTTCCAGCAGTAATGAGATTTGATTAGAAATGGGGGTTTAATCAAAGAAAAGAAGGACTTTTGGTGCTGGGAAGGGAGGACTATCAGATGGTGAAAGTGTGGTCAGCAGGGGAACAGTAGGACAAATGGCAGAGGCAGGCAAGCACAGCCCTCCTGGGCTGCTAACACAGCTGACCGGTGAGTGTGGAAACTGCTCTGCTCCTCTTGGCCTGGCTACTGTGTTAGCAGAATCCATTGCACACACAAGTTTGGGAGCTCTGTGATGCACAACCCATGTGGCTGCCAACACCTTGTTTGCTCCTTGTGATTCGAAGTCCAATACAAGCTTCCTGAGCACAGGATCTCAACTTGCGCTTAGTTCTATGCAAGAGGCCACATGCCATGATGTCCAGACATGTGGGTAGCACCTACTGATATAAATCTGTCTGTGGATGACTTAGTAAAGCTACCCTTCACTGACAGAGACTATCGGTTTTATGATCTCCAAGTACCCAAGCAGACACGGAGTGGCAGCTTGTTACTATCCAAAGGGAGCACCAAAGTCACCTGGTTTGTGTGTAAATTGCCCTCTGGGGACAAGCAGGCCTGGCCTGAACTCAGGGCAGACAACTGACAGGCAGCGTCTGTAATCAGAAGGCATGTTCGGAGAGGACAGAGGGCATTGCTATTCTGGGCCAGAGTCAAGAAGGAAAGCGTATATGGACTTCTGTCATAAAGCTTACTGTTCAAGCCACTAGGGAAACAGTTATTGAGTTTCCTCATCACAACCAAGTGGCCCATTTTCCCATTTATATTCAGAACTGCAACTGTAACTTTTATTTGTTTTAAAGAGAAAACACAAGTTAATGCTTTTGTACATTCAAAGATATCAATTTTTCATTGCAGCTTTTAGGATGATAGTCAATTTTCCACTATGAAATACCTTAAGAGATGACTGAATAACAGCAGACTCATTGCTCGGGGAAGCCAGCCCCAAATCAAGTCATAAACCAAGCTGAGAGGCCTTCTGAGGTGATTCTAGTCACTGCTTGTATTTAGTGACATTTTGGTTTTGTGGTAAATATGCATGAAGGATGTCATAGAGATTTTCAAAGCCTCTACTGCGTATTTTTGGAGATGTTCTTAAAATGCCCTCTATTACTCTTAAAACAGAGTGTGGTTATAGCTTTGCAGGACTGGTGGTAATCATTTGCATGGTTACATTTAAAAAAAAAACTTTTTTTATTTGGAATATTTTTAAACTTACAGAGAAAAGTTACAAAAATAAAGTAAAGTACACCCTTTGAGCTTGTATCCAGTTTCCTCTATTGTGGATGCTTTGCTGTATTTGTTCAGTCTGTTTACTATTCAGCCATCTCACCACATTTTGTAGGTTTTTTTAAAAAAAAATAAATAAAATTAAGAGTGAGTTGCATGCCTTATTCATTTACCCCTAAACATTTCACTAGCTGTTTCCTTGGTATAGTTTTCAACCTCAGTAAGTTTAACAGTGACCCAATATTTTCCTCTATCCCATTTTTGGTCAATATTCTAGTTATCAATTGACCCAATAATGTTGCAGTCCTGCTCCTATCTAATTATGTATTTAGGTCTAAATGTCTTTTGAGTCTCTATGTAATCTATGTGAGCCGCTATAACAGAAAACTCTAGCCTGGATAGCTTGTGAACACCAAGAATTTATTCCTTTCAATACTGGAAGTTGAGAAGTCCAAGACCAAGCTGTTGCTCAATCCAGTTTCTGCTGAGTGCCTGCTTCCTGACTTGAGTGAGGATTGTGCGTTCTCCCAACCTAGAAGGGACAAGGGAGCCCCTGGAATCCTGGAACTCGGCCTTGTGACCTAGTCACTCCAAGGGGTCACAAATCCTAATACCATTAGATTTGGGTTTAGGATTTCAAAACATGAAATTTGGGGACATAAACCTTCAGCCTGAGCAGTCTCCCTTCTTCAGGAATATTTTCTTAGTCTTTCTACATCTTTTATTACATTGATATTTCTGGGAACACAATGCATTTCCTCTTTTGAAATTAGAGTGCTCCTCATTCTGAATACATCAGACACTTCCTCGGACCAGATTCTGGTTATTCATTCTCCACTGAAGGCATGAATTTTAAAGGTCACGTATGTATCATAGATTCTTTTGGACAGAAGTAATATAACAAGTCTCCTAGTTGAAACTGAGATAGCTGCATAAGCCATATCCCACCAGGCTGGAACTTGGTTATGGTGCCAGCCCTGCCATTAACTCTGTGTCATCCTAGGCTCATCACCCACCAGGGCCTACGTTTCACCATTTATAACAGAAGAAATTGAGTTGGATGATCTTTAATAAACCTTTGAATTAAAGCATTCATAACTTTTTATGAATCCAAAACAAATGCTTGTATTCAAAGGCGAATAATGCCCTTAGAGTGAAAATGATCATAACAACTCTCTTAACTGCCTCGATCTTTGGAAAAGTTGGTTTGGATTTGCAAGAAAAGCAAGGTCTATTGTATTTTCATTAGTGAGGGGGAAGACTGTTCCCTGGCCTGGGCACAAATGTTGTTTATTTCATGCAGATAAATGGAGACATTAACACTGAGATGCCAAGATGCTCACGTACTTCAAAACCTATACTTAGGATCTAAAGAGTTGTTTCTGGCTGATAACAAAATTCTTGTAATAACATGCATTTGGAGTATTTTCCAAGTACCCACAGGCATGCTCAGCTTTAGAGAGCACATGTGGATTTCATTGCAGTAAGCCACTTTTGCGCTTAATTAAATTTCATTTGGCAAAACTGGTAATATGAATTTGATACACTATTATCACATAACATTACCAATATGCCTCTCAGGCTTCTGCCCTGGATAATGTGGGTACAAAGCATTCTTCAGCAAAAGAAGGAATCTGCCAAGGTACCAAAAGGCAGGCAGAGCATTTCCTACACAGGCCCTGCAGATATAGGAAGAGGGACCCAAGGGTTCCACAGGGGGTGCAGTGCCTGGTGTTTTGAAAGACTGCTCAAGTATTTCTTGTCCAATCAGTTTTTTATTCAATAGGACATTTGTGCTTGGCCATTCACCAGCCTTTCAGACATTTGTGTTGGCCATGGTTTTCATGCAGGAGTGTAGCTGTATGGCAGTTGACAACACTTTTGTGTTTGTGTTCTGTAAGAGATAGCTTAGTGGCAAGGAGGGAGCAGGGAGTAGTTTAGGAAAGAACTTTTGCAGAAATCCTTTTTTCTTTTTTGTTTCTTATTCATAATATGACCTCAGGAAAATTATTTAATTTCTTTGTGTCTCTTTTATCTGCAAAATGGGTTTAATACTGCCTAATTTGTAAGATTATAAGGATTAAAAAAGATACAGAAAAAATAAATAAAATGACAGAAAAGATACAGATATGTAAATTGTGTGGCACAGAATTGGCGTTCAACACTTCTTGTTCTTTTTTCTTGTCTTTTACAAGAAGTACGCAGGAGAAGCACTGGTAATCCCATTTCATATGGGAGAAAACAGTAGCTCAGAGAATTTGAAGCTCACTGAACTGGAAAGGTTCCAGGACAGATTGAATTTGTGACTTTTCACTAGTCCACTAATCCTTCTCTTCTTTGCAAAGTAATCTTTTGGAAGTTGATATCTTTGAACAGCTCTTGAGAAGACAGGAGGAGACGTTTTAATACATTATTCTTAAATTTCAAAATAGTTTAGATGTACATACACATAGCAAAGATACTGCAGAGTTCCGATATATTTCCAATGCATTTTCTTCAGTGGTTAGCATCATGCATCAAGATGGTACATTTGTCACATGTACCATCTTTAAGGTACATGTTAAGAAAGCGACAATAGTATATTACTGTTACCTTTTAATCCTGGTATTAGGATTAACCAACGTCCGCTTGATTTGGGTTTCACTAGTTTTTCCATAATCCCTCCTTAGATCCATCTAGAATCTTATCCCACATTCCCCTTAAAGGTCCTATGTCTTTAGCTTCCTCTAGTCACTGGCAATTGTTCACATTTTGTTGTTGTTGTATTTGATAATTTCAGCAGTCTTGAGGAGTGCTGGTCTATTAGGATATCATTTGATTGGTTATTTTACTGGTGGGATGATGGGTTTTAGGGGAGAAAATCTCAGAGGTAAAATGCCATCTCACAACATTTTATGGAGGGCACATGTGACCAACCTGCTCCCATTAATGCCGTTGCCATAAACAATGTCATTCTTTGTTGTAAAGTCACCCTTACCTCCCTCCCAACTCTCTACTTCTCAGAACTGCATCATTTTGCATAACACATGTGCAGGGACTGGAGGATGTTTTTAATTGGGTTATTTTACCATACCATAAAATAATGTTTTAATAATTTGTTCTCATTTTCTAACACATCTGAATAACATTTCCTGGTGCCTCAAATTAGATACCGGCCAGCTTTCCTAATTCACTCAAGGCAGCCTTCGTACAAAAATATTTGATGAAGAAGGGTTGTGTTGTAAAACAAAAATCTTTGAAATTTCTGCATTTAGTATTTTACCTATATGACACATACAATAAATCTGTCATAAATTTCATCGTGTGTTATCTGTGTGAATATGTACTACGCGTGTTTACGGTCTTTTGTGCCTTTGCAAAACTTTGGATTGTTATTAATCTGTTCCACTGAGGGGAAAAAGCATTTCTTAACATATTGCATTCATCACTTTAGGTAATTAGAAAAGGGAACTATTTTGATTTTAATTATGTATTTTTTTCTTTTCTTGTAAAACTTTTCCTTTATTCACCAATTGATTGGTGGCAGCAGTTTTTCATATGCATTGCCCAAA
>NDGM010956326.1:0-11939 GCA_002564305.1 Octomys mimax | reverse complement strand
GTTTTCAGAACTACCTTAGTAATCAAGATGAAAATACAAGGTTAATTCAAAATCAGTTCCCTAGTTCACCACAAACCTAAGTCTTTGCAAAGTTATTTACCTTTCTTTCTGGGATGCACTTGCTCACACTCTACAAGGCAAATGGCTACTGACGGTAGTTACTAAAGAAATGAAGAGTGAGTCTCAACTTCTACTACTCCAAATGATGAATCTTATTGGATAAGAGCAACTAATGAATCAATAAGCTGACAAATGGAATGTTTGATCATTAAGACAAGTTATCTAAAGACCTTGAGATTTATCTTTCAAAGGATATTATTTGCCAGGCCCAAGGTCATTTAGTGACCTAAAGGGCCAAAAAGACGAGATACTCTCCCCAGGTATATTTTCTTTCCCCTTTAATGACAAGAATTCTATAGCAAGTATTTTGCTAATTAACATGCTCACAATTTCTTAAAATGCAAAAAGCCTCAGAAAGATGGGGTGTAAAGCTTTAGTTTTGATGGATTTTAAATCTTGTGACTAGGTTTTGGGATGAGGCTATAAAAAGGCCTAAAGATAAAGGTTTTAAAAGATGAAAAGTAGAGACGGAACAAACTGCTACTTTCCAACTTCCTTTAGGGATGGTGGCCTTTGTTTTGGGATGCCAGCATATGCATTTAACATATTCTAATCAATTTCACCCCACCTTCTCCCTTTCCTCCCCAACCAATTGTTTTTATAATTAAAAATATTTTATACAAAGCTTCCTTTGTACCAGATACTGTCCTCATGTATGTTAACTCATTTGATTCTGACAATGTCCCATGGGGTGACACTACTCCTACTCCCTCCTCCAGATGAGGGCAAAGTACCTGCCCAGGTGCACAGCAACTCGTGCTGCAGCTGACCTTTGAACCTCACCCCTAAGGCTCAGACTTTGTGCTTTCCAGCATGAGGTTTTACTGCCTTGCAAAGTTAAATAAACAAATAGCACTGTTTTGAGAACTGGACACATCTACATTTAAATCCTGGTTTTTGCTGATTACCTAGCCAATGCTTAAAAAGTATCTTCTAGGTCAATTTCTTATCTATAAAATGAGATAAATAGTCACATATTTTATGAAGCTAAATGTCAGAGAATTTGTGAGCACTTGATAAATAGTTTATTTCCTCTATTGAAATGAAATTACTAGTACTTTAACATGTATTCATTTTATTGGCATTGTTGTTTAGTTGGTTGGTTTGGTCTTTGGAGACAGGGCCTCACTATGTAGCCCAGGCTGGTTTGGACTCATGATTCTCTTGCCTCAGCCTCCCAAGTGTGTCACCATGACTATCTTGGTAGTGTCCTCGATTGGCAGCCAAACAGGATTTATGTTTCAAGGATAAATAGAAAGCAGGGCTCAGGGGAAAAGGAGAGTATGACTAAGATATTAGACAATACTGAATTAACACTTACCTGTTTTGTCTAAAGCTAGTCCAGACAATGAGTAACATTTGAGTTTTATCATCATTCTGGGGTTGGAGTATTGCTATATATATTCATAGAATAAGGATGTAGAGGATCAGGGATTGCCCAAGGACACCAGACCGGCTACATAACAGAGTCAGGACTGAAATGTAGATGTTCTAATTCCATATCCCAACCCTTCCTAGGACATCTACTGCCTGAGCTGGTATGGGTATGTCCTGCTTGGGAAGCAGTGACTTTGGGCTCCTGTTCTAAAGCATAGAAATGATGGTGCTATGGTGGTAATAGTCCTGGTGGGGAACTAGTCTGTCACTTCTCATGTTGCCGTTGCCGGGTGGGAAAAGGCTCCTTGTGCTTCTGAGCTAAAGCAATTCCCTGTCAAGTGTGACAGGACTCTCCCTGGGCCCACTCAGATTGTTGCTCCTTTCTCTATTTGCTGTGCTCATCTTTACACCAGTCTTCATACTACAAAGCAGGACACAGTTCATTCTGGAGGAGATAGGGGCAGAGGGGCTCACTGGCAGCATGTAGGGAGGGGCAGAGAGTACCTTGGCCGCAGCTCCTTGCTCAGCACCATTCTGCCTGTGAAGGTTCTTCCTCACTTCCACTCCACAGCGCAGGGAGCTGGGCACGGTGATGTATGCCTGTTAACTCAGCATTCTGAGAGGCTGAGGCAGGAAATCACAAGTTTTAGCCCATTCTTGGCAACTTAGCGATTTTGTGAGATGTTGCTCAAAACTGTTTTTAAAAGGGGACCAGGGATATAGCTCAGGCAAAGGGCCTGAGTTCAATCCCTAGTGCCACCAAAACAAACAAACAAGCAAGCATAGGAGTCAAGTGTGAGAAGCCCTCATTAGCCAGCTGTGTTCCAGGCCTAGTCTAACCCCAAGAGGTAGGAGCCATTACTCCATTCTCCCAGAGAGGAGATGACAACTGGAAAAGGATAGGAAAGAACCAGAGCACTTGGCCCTTTTTAAAACAAGGCATAAACATTGTACAACTTGGGACTGGAGAGATGGCTCAGTAGAATAAGTGTTTCCCTGGCAAGTGCAAGGGTCTGAGTTCAATCTCCTGTTCTGCCAACAAAACAAAACAAACAAACATTGTACCACTTGTGTGAGTGCCATGGTTGTATAATCCAAGGGCACAAGTTATCATCCTAAGTCATTCTCATTCAACCAAGAAATTCTATGATTGCTAACATACTGACAAGGCTGGGGTTTGTTACACTATTCTCTCTATTTTGTGTATACTTGAAAAATACTTCAAAAGTGAAAAGTTAAAAGTCCGTGGAATGCAAGTAAGTAAAAATAGTAGTGGCCAGGGATTTAGCTCTGTGACACAGCACCTGCCTGACAAGTAGTGTGAGGTCCTGAGTTCAATTTCCAGTACCACCTTCCCTCCAAAAAGTGGTACTGTGATAGGAACAATCTTAGGTTTGTTAGCTCATGTTTTAAAATAAATTACTTATAACCCATGGTACTGTATGCAACGGAGTACTTGTCACACATCTCAGTGTAAAGGCTGTTGGGATAGCATGCTGGATCAGTGGGTAAGGTCAACAATTTGATTTTTTTCTCCCTGGTTCCTTTTTCTTATGAAATCTCTCCCACACTCAGCCCATGAACACACAATTGGAACAGGGCATTCCTCTTGGGCAGCCACTGTTGAATAGTAGTAGCAAGGTCTCCAAATGTAGCTGTCTGCAATAAGGGGCAAAGCACCAAAGATTCTGTGGCAGGAAACAGCCTGATGTGAATAACACCTATATTCCTATGTGGACTAGCACTGAGCTGAGAGCTTCCCAGGCATCAACTCAGTTAAACTTTGCAGCAATCCAAAGAGGCAGGAGGAGGAGTTATTAAGGCCATTTTGCAGATGAGGAAATGGAGATAAAAGAAGCAGCATAACCAGGCAAGTTCACATTGCCTAGACGTGGAGGTCTCTATCAGAACTCCCTGACTCCTCCACTGTCTACATTACCTCCCATTGTGAAGCCTTGTTCCTCAGAGGAAGTGAGAGGGTTGGAGATTGAACTGCTTAAGCGTAATGTGAAATGGAAAAGTGAGTCTTGAAAGAGGCCATCAGGTTGGGGGATGGATGAGCTAGCGGCAGAGAGATGGCCCAGTTCAGTCTGTAGCTTCAGAAAAAAGGGGCTGAGAACCAGCTGGGTAGGTAACCTTAATACCACATCTGGGGCCTGGTAGGCCCTCAGTAATGATCTGGGAGCTGAACTCTGAGCAGTTTCAGACACGAGGTAGGGGCTATGGCAGTGTCTAGAGTCTTGGGAGCCAGCAAGCCCTTCATGTACATTTGAACTTCTCCTATGGCAGGACATCCCACAGCTAGTTCAAGGACAGGAACCCTGACATCTCAGCCCTTGTCTTGCATTCTTCATACCCTAAGAGCAGTCTGTGTCACCAGGGGCCTGTGACTCTTAGCCCGACTTCAGAGGGACCTGGAATCTGTTTACCAAGCCTACGTGGTGACCTGAGTGAGAGGCCTTCCTCTCCCCCTGTGACACTACCATGGGGAATGTGCCAACCCTCATCTGAGGTACCTTTTTCTTGCACTAGGCCCTGGGCCCCACCTCTGACCTAGTCTTGGTCTATGCACAGACCCATTTGTGTGGCTGAGGGAAGTAGACTTCTCCGTTGTCTGCATTTCCAGAAGTGAACTTTATGTGTAATCTTCATATAACCTCATTTGTCTGAGGTTCATGAACATGATGGGAGTGAGGGCAGCTCTTCTGCACAGTGACAAAGTGGTGACATATGGTTCACATGGAGGAAATCAGGGAACAATCCTCATATATTCTGCAATGAGTCATAGCCTTTCTTGTGGACTGTGTGCTGGATGATTACATTTCTGGTTTCTGTTTCTTAACTGAGGGTACACTGGATACTGATCCCTTAGAGTGACTGCCACCCCTCCCCCCAACTGCAAGGTGCTGGGGACAACAGATCAGGTTCTCCCTGGCATGGAAACACTTAAAGCAAAATTAAAGGACAGATAAGGTACTCCATAAACAAGGCCTACTGTGATTTGGGTAATATTAGTGGACAGTAGCATAATAGCAGCTACAGGGCTGCTCACCTCCTGCTTCCTCACTCCACTCTCTTTCTGTCCTCCAGCATTTGTTCTGGGTTCCCAATGCAAACTGTAGCTGCTAGGGACCCTGTCACCATGGACCTACTTGTGGCTAAAGTACTTTTTATTGGCATTTCTCATGCTTTGGCTAGTCAAGGCTCATGACAGCTCTTCTTTAGCTTGCTTAGCTCTAGCTTGTATACAAGAAAACTGGGGCTCACAGAAGTTAAGTCACTCAAGGTCACAGGTCTAGAAAGTATCATCAGATTAGAATATAGATCTTACAGGAATTCTAACGCCCAGGTCTTTCCCTCTATGCCTGGTTGTTTCAGTCCCACCTGGCTCTGGTGGGATTTCAAGTGAGGGATGTATTTAGAAAGTACAGTG
Organism: Octomys mimax; assembly: GCA_002564305.1. Taxonomy (NCBI): domain Eukaryota; kingdom Metazoa; phylum Chordata; class Mammalia; order Rodentia; family Octodontidae; genus Octomys; species Octomys mimax. The sequence continues at coordinate 7,009 of NDGM010956326.1, read as the reverse complement.
GGGCTCATACTCGTAGCCTTCATCTCTGTTATCACCAAGGGCTAGAAGAAAACTGAGATCCAGAGTGAGAGCCAGACACCAAAGATATAGAAAGCCAGGCAGAGTCAGATAAAGGAAAGTGAAAACGTGTTGATCCAAGGGTCAACCATGCCACTGTTTACTGATGAGACAATTCCTCTGAGGACAAGGACTTTAACCTACCATAAAAATAATTCAGCATTTCATCATTCAAGGAAGGACACATTATTCAGTCTTCACTAGAAGCATGCCACAAAAGTGTCTGCCACAATTCTTTCACAGCAGAGCTCTAGGGCACAGATGCTGTCCCAGCCACTGTGCAGTCCCAGTCACAGAGACTGAGCTCAGAGTGCTTCACACTGTTGCTATTTTTGTTCCATCAAATGTGAGCCCTCTAGACATGGATTCTCTTTCCTCCCCTCTCCATAGTCCTCCCATTTCCTTCTCCTTCCTTCTCTTCCACCTTCTCCATCCATCTTTCTGTAGCTCCATTTTCCACACTTGAGGCCTGCACCCTCAGTAATAGCAAAGTTCTCAAATTTGCCTGGGGAATTTGAACATGCAGATTCCCAGGCATCTTCCTAGAGATCTGAGTTGAGAGGTCTAAACAGATACCTGATGTCTAACAGGATCCCTTGTGTCCTTGTGATCACACTTTAGAAAAACTAGACTATATACCTCTTATTGTTTCCATCAAACAGACACTGCTCCTAATTCACTCCAGAGGTGGCCAAAGTCCTCAAAGCCTGTTCTACGATAGTACTTGCTGTGCTAGGGTTTTCAAGGGAATAGATTTAATACAGGACACATAATCCATAGGATAGTTTATAATATTCACCTAACAAGTCAGATGCAGAAGACTGAAAATGATCTGGCTGTGCGCCAGAGACCCAAAGAATTCAGCTGAGGGCCTGGATCCCATAGCAATGACTGGCATGAGTCCAGCTGGAAGCCTAGAGACCAGGACAACGTCTCATGCAAGGCTGTATCAAGGCTCTGTGATGGGAAGGCCCAAAGGCCAGTGGTGGAAGGTAGAAAGTCTGCATCAGTGGGATGAAGGATCTGTGGCAGCAGACTGTGGAATCTATGCAGAAGCCAGGTAGCAATGCTCAAGGTAAAGACTAGAGTTCCTTGAAAGAGAATCACACCCATCCTCAGTGACAGCAAGGACCCAAGTTCCTCTGACAATAAGAACAGCTAAATTCATATCAGGAAAACAAGCATGACAAGCTTCTTCAGGAGAGTCAACATCACCATCTTCCCCTTCTTGGCTCTGGGCAACAATTCTCAGTTGGACCTTCCCCACTTAGAACCATGCTGATTCAGTTCAGATGGGTTACAAGGTGACCATTAGTCCACCACACCTGCGGTGCTCTAGCCTCAATTACATTCACCTTTTAGCTGCAGCAGTCTGCACCAGTGCGCCACATCACCTCCCTATGGCCCTGACCCTCTATGAGCCTTGTCATCACATGCCTCTGCCCTGCCCCCAACATATTACATGTCACTAGCCCCTTTCTGCCTGCCTTCCCCGCACTTTTCTTACTTCCTGTCACCTGGTTCTTGAGTACAGATCCTCCATGCATGACATCTTCCTGGTCTGTCAGACCCTCCAGTGCTTCCTCTTTGCTTCTCTGTCCAGTTGGAAACCAGGGCTGATCTTGTGAGTTAGTTTGTTGCCAGTCTGAACTCCCTACCTCCAGCTGCAGCTGCACTTTCTCAGTAAGCTTTCAGTTGTCTTTCCCTTTCATATGTACAAGGACTTAAAATCTGAGTTCTTCAGGGATATCCCCAAATACTGCAGACTCAGCATAAACCTATGATCTCCAACTTTGGTTGAGTTCTATTTCCTTTAAAAATTGAGGTTATGAAGCCAACAATCTTCAACTCTCCACCCTCTTTCCCTCATCATAGAATTAGTACCACAGTCATCCTCTCCACCTGTCCCTTTATACTCAGAGGATCAGGTCTCACTCCTTTGTTCACTATCAACCTATCCATCCCACTACCTGCCTCACTGTCTCTCCTCTTGATATCTATAACTTTCCCTCTCATTTGGCTGATCCAGCTCAGTTAAGCTGTTTGGGTCTCCCACACCCTAAACATTTTGCCTGATTTTAGACTCCCCTCTGTCATCTTTATCCTGTCTTTTTCTTTCCACCAAAGGCTCTATAACTCCCAGCAGCTGCCTCTGCTGCAGCCCCTTCTCTGATATTGCTCTTTGCAAGGATAACGACTTGAACAATGCATGATCCTACGGACATGTGTCAGGCCTTGTGTCACTCTGATTTCTGCTACTTTGGGCATCACCAACTACTTCCTCTATTGTTAATCTTCCTGCCCTTCCAACCTCTTGAGGCACCATTTTCTTCTGACTTTCTTCCTACATCTCCAGCAGCTTCCAGTCTGCCTTTGTTGCAGATCTTTGACCCAACCACTCTGAAGTTGCTCATATTCAGTCCTGAACTCTGCCCACTTTAACCAGTCATCAAACACATGTCCACAGCATTAATTCAACCTGCCTTTAGTTTTTATACCCAAATGCTCTGCGAAGTGTTGAGTATGGCACAGATAGCTCAAGATTAGCACATCCCAAACCAAACTCACACAAAGGGACCTCTATCCAGCTGGCTGCCCAGGCTGGAGCCCTGAATGCACTCAAGGTCTCAGTATCTCTATCTCTGCCCCCCCCACAAGGTCATATACAGGCCACCATTAATGAAAGCCAGGGGATGGTCTGCCTAAATTGTTCTCAAACACAAGCTCCACTCTGTTTCTTCTACCACCTCCTCAAGCCAGGAGCTCATCCTCCCTGACGTAGACTCTCCACATTCTCCCACCCATCTTGCTCTTCTTTCATCTCTTTCATTGAATGACCTGAGTGATGTTTCTAAAACACAATCCCAGTCTGGTGTGTTTTAGTGCCCATAGTCCCAGCATTCAGGGAGGCTGAGGCAGGAGGACTGCAAGTCTGAGCTCAGCTTGAGCAAGTTAGTCACTTAATGAAGATCTTCCTCCCCCTCACAAGCACACCAAAAATGGGCTGGAATGTAGCTCAATGTGAAGGCCCTAGATTCAATCCCCAGTATTGTATACAAACCAAAACCTCACATAAGCCTGATCTCAGACACTAAAGGCAGGTTGCATCTCTCCATCACATACAGCCTTTCAAGAGCATCTTGCCACTCACAGGAAAAAGGGTACACTCCTCAGGATGCTTGCCAGAACTCATCACTTGATTCTATGCCTCTACCTCACTGGTTCATTTCTTCCCTTCTTTATCTAACCAGCTGCTCTTCTCCCACTCTCCTCTCTAAGCACAGGCATCATGGTTCTAAGACCCTTTTTCTAGCTCTGTCCAGCTGAATCTGTGCTCCTCAAAAGTGTCCTATACCTGCTGCAATTAGTAGATTATAGTAGTAAACTCAACTATTTCACATGGGATAGAAAGTTTGTAGACTGTTTTACAGCATTACCGCCTCCTCCCTGGCCTGGTTGTTATCACAGTGACTAGAGCAGCCTCTTCCTTGCACCTAGGGCTGTGTCTGATATCAACCCTCCCTGGGCCTCTCAAATGAAGCTGGAAGACCACCCAGGTATCAGCCCACTCTAGCTCTGCTATCTGAGGGAGTGGCCTCTTCTGGCTATTGGCAGCACTACTAGAAACTTGGCATTGAACCATTCGCCTCTAAACAGGTGGTCTAGATAGCTGGCAGGGATGTGGGGCTCAAAGGGCGAGAGATGAAATCAATAAATGCAATGTTTACAGGCAGCCTTGGACCCCCCAAACAAGGTCACTGTCAAGGGTATAGTCCAGGTGGAAGGGAAGACACTGATCCAATTACCTGCCTGCTTCAGGAAATGGATGGAGAAAGTTTTCAGGAGGGCTGTTTATAAACCAACCTGCCAACCCTTCTAGAAGAGAAGGTGAAGAGGCTGAGTAGCTAGGTGTCAGCACCCCTAGGACTCGGGGTGCATGGTTTTGAACACAGTAGAGAGGATGCCACCCTCAGTCTCTGGGTAAGCAGGGGATTCTCATTCCTATGGGAGATGATCCATAGGCCTGGAGTGCTGAATAGTGTCACAGAGAATACTGTGGGGCCCTTCAATGTCCTGGGACCCTGCCTGGCATGGATTGAAAGTCCCTTCAAACAGTGGATTGGGAAACTGGCAGTGCCAGGCTATAGAAGTTAAGCTAATAAGAAGGGCTATAGTAGAAGGCAGGGGAGTAGATTAAGAGGAAGTAGCAGCAGAAAACGGATGGGTAAACCTAGACCGTTAAAGCAGAGAATGAAAGGCAGGGTTGTCATTTGCTGTTCACTGCACAAGGTCACTCAGCCAATGGAGCTACTGGCAGTTGAAATCCAGCCTGTGCACCCATTTAGCAAGCTATATGGCATGACACAGGACTACATTTGCTGGAAAAAAAATGTCTCTGTTTCTAACTTTAAAAAAGGAACCATTTGGGCTCACTATGGCCTTGATGGCCAAGACATTGGCAGCAGCAAGAATACTTAAGGTTATGTCAGAAAAATCCAGGATCTGACAGAAGAGAGCAGGGATTCTGGGAGTTCCAGGGACCCTGCTGGATTGGAGTTCAGAGGTTTAGCATGTTGAGATGCTGACCAGCTCCAAGACTGTGCCCTTTCCTGTCTGTACTCCTGTTCACCCATGAGGATTCCCCAGCCAGAGGAAAGCAGGTGGCATTCTTATGACTAGTCCTGACCATCTCAATTTATGATGACATTTCTGAGCATTTGAGGGACACCTGGTAAAGACAAGGATGCATCTTCAGCCTGCCATGAGACAGCCATAATTCTCAGCCCTTTTCTGAGATAGCAGTAGAGTGAAGCCACCAGCTTGTGGCTAAAAGCCACATGAGATGATGTGCTTGCCCTCTTTGTTTCTTTCCTATTTATAGCTTCCCCTTACAGCATCCACTACTGACAACAGTCCACAGGCTCTAACTTGCTGGAACTTCTAGGGAGATTATAGTTCTGTGCTGAAAGCCAATGACACCTGGCAGCAGGAAACCTGGCCTCCTGCCTTCTTGGCTTGGCACAGAAGGTACACAGGAAGTGGAGGACCCTGTCAGGCACAGGGCTAGAAGAAGGGCTGAGGAGGGGCAAGCTTGGCTGGATCTCTGTTCTGTGTTGTATGTCTAAGGGATCTTACTGCCAGCAGCCCTGAAAAATGAGGCTCATTACACTCATTTTACAAAGACACTGAGAGAGGGGAGCAGCTCCGGTCTGCTAATGAGCTGCCTCGATCTGTTCTGAACCCAGTGCCCCAATCTGTCTGGCACTGATACGTTATGCATTTTTTTTTTTTTACCCACACTGTCATGTGAGGTATCTCCCTAGGGGAGAGAGAAACTCAAAATAATGAAAAGGAACAGAAAAAAATTTAACAGAGCTCTGCTTGAATGATAGAAATCAATCTCTCTACTACCTGTACCCTTCCTGTACAAACTCCAGGACACTCTCAGGGAACCCAGGCTCTAGAAAATTATATTCTTTGTTTTCTACTCCCATCCCCAAGGATTTTCATCCAAGAAAAAATTGCTGCACTAAAGTTATGCTCTTAGGGGAGCAGGGAGCAGAAGAACTCGGGAGCTGGTTATATGGGTCCCGGTGATTCTCCTCACTCCTCTGCCCACCCCCTCCTCTCTGTCCTACTTTTAAACTCCAGCAAAGGATACTCTTCTTTCCCTCCAGTCAGATTCTCAGCCTATCACTCAGCTCAACCACAGCACGATCCCTCAAAGTGACTGCTAAGATCCACAGTATATAAAATCTGAGAGTAATACAAGGCCATAAATAATAACAGCTGATGGCTACTGCATGCTGGTCATGCAATAACCATACACAGAGTCAGAGACATTACATACAGATCTGTTACACACATGTGTGTACCCTTGCACAAAGTACCAGTGAAGAAACTGAAACCCAGAAAGATTACCTAAGTTGCCCAAAGTCTCCCAGTTCTTGTGTAGGGGTCTTTGACAACCTAGCTCTTAGCAGCTTCTGTGTCTCTCAAAGATCAACTCTTGGGGCCACTCTGCCCCATTTTGCAGGCAAAGGATACAAGTCCCAAGAGATTAGGGACTTGCCCTTGAGTCAGAGGCAGAGCCAACCAAGATGTTGGGACACATTTTCCTGTGACCCAAGGTCTCAGCACACCTAAGGCTCTAGGCATATGTTAATTGTAGACCACCCTGCTCAGGTTTTAGATCTCTCATATGTCAGAGTTGAAAATTACTAAATGCCTATTTATCTGGACGTACCATAGGCAGACATCTGTACTTGTACATCCCTAGTGCACTCATGGAAGACTAAAACAGCTTCCATCTATTGGGTAAATATAGATTTCTTCCCTCCCCCTTTATAGCAGACACAAACAGAAGCCAGGGAGAACAATGGCATCTCACATACCCAATAATGCTCCTGCAGGATCTCTGAATGCTCCCTGCAAGGCCAGAGAATGTTTTGATAATCTTTTCACAACAGGATTCTCCTGGGTTAAACAAATGGACACAGCTGGGAGCTGTATTCCAGCAGAAGTCCACAGGAAGAGATGTTACATCAGCTGAGGAATGACCCTCTCCAGCTACTGAGAAGGGACATGGAATGCTCTTCCGCATGCGCAGCCTGGAGGGAGGGGATGCTCATAGGTATCACTGATGCCCCTTGGACTCAGTGCAGGGCACAGATGGTGGACATTGTCCAGTAGGAGGCACTTACAAGTCACTAAAGACACAGCTTTCCTGGTCAGCCAACCCGAGTGTCAGGACTGGCCCTGCTGCTTGAAGTCCTGAGACACTGGGGAAACCCTTTGCCTCCCTCTGATTCTCAGTTTGTCCATTGTGAAATGGGCTTAAGAAAAGTATATATTCTATTAGGCTGGTCTTCAGGATTTAGGTACAGGGGCCGGGGAGATAGCTTAGTAGAATAAGCGCTTGCCTGGCAAGCGCAAGGGCCTGAGTTCAATC
>NDGM010956323.1:0-13758 GCA_002564305.1 Octomys mimax | reverse complement strand
GTTAGAGCAAAATACCTTGAAGATTTTATTTTTGCTAATAGTCTTTTGTCTGTAATTTTTTTTGTTTTAAGATTTCTAGGATTTAGATTTCTAGGGATCTCAAAGAGCCATTAGATTTAATCTCACCGGAAATTGAGGTTAAGTATCTTCATGAAGACACCACTGCCGAGCACCACTTAGTACGGGAGGCTCAGCCAACACCCAGATGCTCAGCCCTTCCTTTTGTCCCATCACTGGTGCCCATAAGCTTCTTTCTATGTCTCTGTTTAATTATCAAAGATATTTTTCTTTGAGGTAGATATGGGAAACAGATTTGGGTTGGATAAGGCGATGCCTTTGTTAATAACAAAAATAGGAGTAAACTCCAGGTTCACTCAAGGTAAAAAAAAATAAAAATAAAAAAGTGTCAGTTGTTGAAAGATACCTGTTAGGATAATCAGTGGGAATCCCTGTCTTTTTCCTGTGTATACGTCATCTGCATTGAGAGCACTGTTTCAGAACAGCAGAACTGCTTCAATTTTGAAATCCTTGAAAACAAGGAATTGGGCTTACAAAGTATTAAAAATTACTCATCAAAGTATATCTCATTGGCAGTTGCAGAACAAATGCTTTCTATTGGGAAAGATGTTTCTCCAGAAGCAGTTAGGAAAGTTGCTGCTGTGTCTTTTGTTTCTGCCTCCTTCATCTTGCCAACTTTCCAGATATTTGGATTATACTAAGACCATGAGCAAGAGATGCTCACCAAGAGTCACTGCAAAGAAGGGCTGAAGGAGTTAAGGCAAGGCAGGAGACATCTCATCAGCACTGAGCAGAATGGGGCTAGGGGGAAGCCAGGGGGCCTAAGGAGCTGGTATTTAAAGGGAACCTAAGGATCAAAAAATGAGCCTTACAGAGTTCATATGTATAGTTCTGGGCCAGGAAGAAGATTAGGAATCCAACAGGCATTCACAACAGCAAACCCAACTCCATGTGCTTTAAACTGAGGTAGTTTCAATTTCAAAAAAAAAAAAAAAACAAAAACCCAGCTTGTGCCTGCACACCACCATTTTGCACAACTCCAAGGAGCACCTATGAAGAAGAGGTCAGCAACACTTGGAAGCTGCACCATATCTTTAAAAATGTGTAAGAAGTGGAATGCCAGCCTCTCCTCATATCTTCCACTATCAAACGTGCTCTGGGGAAAAGTACTGAGACTCACACAGGTTTTGTCTCCTCTCCAGTTTCCTGTCAGTGGAAATCGAAACATCAAGGTGAAGGATGTAGCTTTCAAATGGGGACAATATTGTGGGAAGGGGTGATCTGGGGAATTCCTAGGCTCCCTGACCACCTTGGTGGCTGCCTAGGAGAAAAGGAACCAGCTCTGGTAATCGCAGGGCTTGGAGAACTCCCCGGTTCAGATCCTCATCTGAACATCCCTTTAATTTGATGTTTTCAAATTCAGCTCCAAGACTGTCATCAGCCATTTCTTCCTCTTTCCTCTAACACTGACCACCTTGTTCCCTTTTTATACTATGAACAGAGCCAAGCAGTGTGCATTGAAATCCAACATCCTTTGTGTTGCTTGAGAAATCTGAGGCTGACATCTCCGGGGCCCTTTTGTTTCTCTCGCCTCTCCCTGCCAGTGACCTGCCAACTTCTCTTGGCTCTCCTGGGCTTTCGTCATGTCCCTTATCGATTGTTACCATTTTCTTTATATGTGGGATCCTAAGAATGGGCCCGGCAGCACAATGACGCCTGCTTTGGGTGATAGTTGGGTCAGCCTCTGACCCTGGGCACACAGGCCCAGTCCAGGACTGCTGTTGCATCAGCCACTGATAGAGGAAAAAATTGCTTTGTTTCTACCCTGCTATTCCAAACTCCCAAGATTTTTCCTGGGATTTCAGTCTGCTTCTTTGAATGTTCTTTTTACTGCTTCCTTTCCATCTTAGAAGTTACAGTCCTCAAGTACCCAGTTTATTAATTACCCTCAATGCTGGCACCTGGCAGTCGATGGCCACAGTTCTGTTAATTATGTCCCCAGGCTTAGGAATACTTTTGTAACGACATTCAATCATCTACCTCAGAATCATGGCCTGAAAACAACTTGCAGGTACAGAATTTCTTCCTTTGAGTTCTTCAAATCTCTTTTTCTGGCCTAGTACCTTAAGAATCACATGCTGTGCCTTCAAGATACGGAGCAGAATTGGCACATACCCAATGCCTTCTGCCACCTTGAATCACTAACTAGTGGAGTGATAGCTGTGGTAGGTCAAACAAAGGGTACTTGAGACTGGCTAGCGCAGCACTGATTTACCAATCAAACAGGCTACCTTGGGAAAGTATTAACCGGAGACCGGTAGTGGACTGAAGGCCTCGTCTTGTCTCTCTCAGTCCCCAGGGCCCCAGCACAAACTGTCCTTTAGCTCAAGTAGAAATTACAGCTTTCCATAATGTCAGATGAAGAGAGTACATGAAGCCATAATTAATTTCTTCATGTGAGGGTAAGAAAGACTAGGATATAGAGAATATGGGAAATCTGGGGTTCCAGAGTAGTGAGAGCTAATTAGTGCTAACATTATTCCATGGATGGCCTGGCTTTCATCGTTCATCCCTAAACAAGAGAAATACCCATTTTGTTCTTGTCTGAAGTTCAGCAAGGAGAATTAATTGTGCACCATTTCTAGAAGACTTAGTAGTCATTGGGGACAATGGTGCTGGTTGTGTATGTGTATGCAAACAGATATGTAGATATATAGATAGGACATGTAGATAACTCTTCATTGGTTTTGAGATACCAAAAGAAATGAATTATTTGTAAGGAGAATTTTCAATACCAGGGAGTTTGGGTCAGTTTCTAGGTACTTTAAAGCAATTGTGATGGATATGGAAGGAGAAATCAATTGTGAAATATCAACAGGGATTCCATTGTAAATACAATAAAACAGTTTAGCTAGTCATAAAAATACTGTGTTTTTAAAGCAGGCAAATTAAATAGAGGGAAATAAGATATTTGCATATAAGCAATGAAAATAAAATAAAACATGCATTAGTCTCACCATTGATGCGGGATGGTAGGAGTTGGGAGACAGATAAAATCACATTTAGTCAAGGTGAGAGAGATGTTTTGCCTGGTCTACCATTAATTTTTTACATGTACCATTGCAACTGATCCTCTGAAGCACCCTGGCATGAGAGCTAGGACAGGTTGTTCCCTTTTTATGTGGCAAGTATGACCACAATGATACAACATACACATTGGAATATCTAGACACAATCCCAGATTCCTCCTCTTGGTTTCCACCAAGCCTCATTACTGCACATTTCCTACAGGAATTTGTTTTCTTTGAGACCTCAGTTATGTCCTCATATTCTTCTCTGTCTGCAGAGAATCCTTTTTACCTTGGTACCTCTTCCGTGTGGCAGTACTCTCTTCTGCCAAATGCCTATCCCCTATAAGATCTCAGCAAGCTTCCACAGGGGCTGCCCTGAATGGTACAGCATCACTGGGCCTCAGAAGGTCTCCAAATCTTCTCTTCAACGGATTCTACCTGAGTAGCTCCCAGCCTGCATTTCGTGTGATTGTCTAATCAAAAGAAGTCTATAGAGAAAGAAGTGACTTGGGAGCTGCCCAAGCAAATACACACGAGAACTCTGGCAGCTGTGTAGCGTTCATCTCTGAATGCAGCCAGTGCTGGTTAGAAAGAATTCAGATTTTCTTACTAATCTTGCTTATTATTTGTCACCATTCACTCTGCCACTGACAAAAATCACTGTCAAAGGGGACTTTTAATGTGTTCTTGATTTTGCTCTGTCTTTTCTTTCGTGCTTCCCTTCTCTAATTGTTAGTTGCTTTGCGTTTACTTCCCCCCCCCCCACAACCCCAGGTTGTTTGAAGGCTTTTCAATCAGTGAATTCCTCCTCTCCAACTTCCAATATATTTGAGAGCTTTGACTCACACAGATAAAGATCCACGTAAGGATACTATTAGGTTTGTGGGTGGATAGGTAGGCCCACATGATGATAACTGCGTCTACTTCTTTGTAGGGAAAAATGATCACCATCTTAGACTTCTACTTCTCCCTTGTCATAATTTTCCCTGATTGTTTGGAGACTGAGAAAGAATAGCAGTGTTAAGGATTTATTGCTCTTCCTTGACGCATATGCACGCATTGCATCATTCCAGTGAAATCTGGACTCATACAAGACTCTCCCTGCCGGCTTGGCTGTGTTCTCTGCTCTGCAGACAACAAAAGATGACAAGTTGTAAGTTCCAGCACCAGCGGAGAGCAACTGGCTTCCTTTGGCAACCTTACTTGTCAACTGGCAGCTCCAACAAACAAGATTCCCAGGGTCATCTAAGGACAGGCAGAGGCTAACAAGTTTGAAAGTAAAAAAAAAAAAAAAAAGTGCTGACTTCAATTCTGTAGGGGCGCGATGCCGCATCCCCTTCTCCTTCCACACGGGACCTCACTCCAGAGCTCCTCTCCCTTTCCTCTCACCCTGAGATTTGGTCAGACTGGAGGAAATGTAGTGAGAGGGGTGGCCATCTCCTGACCACGATTCATGGCCAGGACCCAGAACAGCCACTGTGGCGACCACTGAACCCAGCTAGCCTACTGTCATGTGACACCAGCAAGCAGTGAAGTATCATCTATTTGATTTCCTTTCAAAGCAAGTCCCCCAAGTGCTCATTTTAAATTCAGTACTCTAAATTCAGCTTGGTCATGCATAGAAGATCAATTATTTTTAATAAATGTGCTCTCAATAAACATTTTTGGGGGAAGGAATAATTTTAAATTCACAGAAAATTTACAGAGTACAGAGTTCCTGTAGACTCATCACTATCACCCACATTCTAGTTTCAATATTTGGCTTATTTTAGACTAACACTTTAAATAGGACAAAACTGCACTATCAGAATTTATTACGCCTGTCTAATTTGCAGAGCCATCTCAAATCCTCATAGTTAGGCTCCTTAATTCTCACCAGTGATTCAGTCAGTCCATTCTTGAGTTATAAGATAAGCCTGACCAGTGAGGAGTGAACTGAAGCAGATTCAGTGTCCTAGTCTGGATGACAGGTCCCAGCTGCCTGTGTGGGACCCTGTGGGACCCCAGGTTCAAGCAGTTGCACAGCCGGAGCATTTTTCCTAGGAGGAAGGTGTCCTCCATCAGGATACCTGAGCCAAGAAAGATGTGCTCATAGCTTGCCTTGGGCGTGGCTCAAGGCCCTTGACCTTGATTCTTAGTGGCCCTTCCTTGGGTGGGGTGGCGGGCTGTTCAGATCCTGCTGCTTAGATCCTGCTGCTTCCGAGTATACTGTGTACTTCTGATTCTTTCTGCCAACCCGTGTGTTTGATGTCCTCCCTAGTCTCTGTCTGCTGCAGGGCCACATCAGACCTCAACCCTGCCCCTACTACTTGCCTGATGCAAGGCTGGCTGTTAGCCCACTTTCCAAATTCTGTGTCCTAGATGTTGATCTAAACTTTCTCCTATTCCCTATTTTCTCAAATTGGCTGGTCTAGACCCATTTCCAGGTCACTCCTATGTTTCTCCATTCTGCTGACACTGACCTAACTATGCTTAATTCTATTAGACATTAGGATATTTCACGTGACTTTATTTAATATTTTTTACATAAATATTTAAGTACTGGCTGCTTTCTAGTTCCATTATTGAGGCCCATAGAAATTAAAGGGGAATAAAACTCCCATTTTAGAGAGCTCATGGTCAGCAGAAGGGATAGCAAGGAGAGCGAATATTGTTGGGCAGCAGAATACTGGATTTGAGGATAACAAAGCTGAGTAAGTAAAAAAATGGTTCTCAGTTCTCTAGAAAAGGACACAGAGGAAGAACATCCAGGTGAGAGGAACAACAATTAACATCATTTTGGATATGTTGTATTTGAAAGAAATACAGGATTCCCAGAGGAGGTGACCACTGCACTTCAGGTGTAGCTCTCGGGATACAGAGATGTGGGCTGAATGTTTGAAATTATAAGAACACAGCAACTAGCTGTATCCTGAGTCCACTCAGATGGCTTGGATGGAAGGAAAGAAGCTTGGGGAGTCCCGAGGTGGAAAACACAGTGATTTAAAAACATGTCCCTTCAACAAAGAGCATGAAAGGCATTGGAAAGAGGTACGCATTCAGTCTCCTATTCCCCACACCTTAGCTGTCATCCTGTAGTGTAATCTTGCCAAGCAGGCAGCAGTGAAGTGCTTTTAAATTGCTAGAAAAAAGAGCAAGAAAGTGAAGCATGGTGATCTGTGTGCTATGAAGGCACAAAGACACTCATTTTCCTCTAGGTTTCTCTCCATGATGTTGAAGTACAAGGAGGTGTCAACGGGTGTAGGCACGTCCACAATCCCTGAGTGGATCTTGGGATCCTCATCCATAACAAGGGGATGATACTGCTCACTGTGGCATCCTGAGAATGACTTTCTGTGCTCCTAAGACAGAGAATCCCTGGGAATCACTCAGGTAGCAGAAGGGAGTCAGAGCTGTCAAATATCCAGGTTCCATTAGGGGCTTCCAACATGGCAAGACCCACGTAAATAGCTGAATTACTAATGGTTAACTCCAAACTCTGCTTGGGAAGTAGAGAAATAATTATGTGTGATCTAGGCCTAACCAAAAACAACAACAACAAAAATGCCCAAATGTATAATTGTAACAATAATACCTGGAAATATAAAAATCTCATTGATAGAAATTATTCATTGGGCTGAATTAACTGAGCAATGACTAAGGTGACTGATTAAGTCACCTTAATGACTAAGGATAGGGAAGCAGTATGCTTATTGTGCTGTGCAATTTTGTCTGTTTGCTATCTTCAAAGCTAATCTATATAGTATATGTATTTCCCTGGAAATTTAGAGAAAACAGTATGAGTTGTCCGCATTATCTATCTGCAAACATTTGCTGAAAAGCTCTTGAATCTCCAGTTATAGGTCAGATATTCTGTTGGGCCTCTCAAGCCACTTGAGCTGGAGGAAGCTCCCAGAATGGTGTGTTGAGGTATCACAGATGAGTTATCGTCTGGCATGAGGGTGCTGAAAGATTGCAGGCAAAGACGACCCTTGTCCTGCTAATGGAAAAACCCAGAGCCCTTATAAGTCACCTGGTATCTATGTGACTAAATATCCTAGGACCAGCTCAAGAGAAAATACAGGAACAGACCAGTTCCTGCTGACAATGAGGCCCCCTGATGCTTCAGGTGGTGGAGAAAGGGCTAGGCACTGGACGGAAGCCTGAGAACCACATGCAAGATTATCCTTTCGAGTGTATATACTTTTTCTCACCACTCTAGAAAGCTTTCGTATTATTGATCCCAAGAAGTTTCTGAAATTAATGCACTAAAAATAAGGATATCATCTTATTTGACTTTTAAAAATTTGATGGTTTTATGAAACTGTAACTTATATGAAATAAGCTACACATTAAGTGCTATAGCTTAGACATGTTCAGATGTGTCATCCATGAAGGCCCTAGTGATGGAAGCTTGGTCTCTGATGTGTTAAGCTTGAGGTATTGCAAAGTAGTGGGGCCTGGTGGGAGGTGAGATTCTGAGGGTGGCACTGACCTGGAGAAGGCATTGAAGCATTTGTCATAGGAGTATTTCCTCACCCCTTCAGGAAGTCCCCTTATTCGATCTTTTAAAATTTTCAGTGAGATATTGTATTTGTATGTATTTGTGTGATACAGAGGTGTTATGAATTTTGAATACAAATTGGAATAGCAAATCAAGCTTATTAATACCAGATAACCTTAGTATGCCTATCAAATAACATATACTAAAATGCCCACTTCTCAAAAGGAAAAATAGACACTTTATCAAGTTAATGTCTATTGAGTGGCTCTTAAAACCATTACTTGCTATGTGATAAACAGGGTATTTATAGATATACTGCTGTTGTATGGGACAGCTCCCAGGTGCCCCACCTTGTAGCAAGTACATTGTCTCACTATGATCAGATAGACATATGACTTGATAACCAGCAAACTATAATAGAAGCAACCCATGTGATGTCTGTGTAAAATGTTTGGAAAACGGCTATGGGAATTGTTTTCTTTCCTTGGCCTCAAGAATGATGTATAACAAGTGAGGGCTACTTTTTCTCCTTGTACACTACCTGTGTGCCAGTGACCTCAGCCTCGTCACACCTAACACGAGTGAGATATGAATAAGAAGTAAACACATTGTTTGTTGCTATAAACCACCAAGACATGGAGACTGCTTCTTATTTTAGCATAACCTGATGGGATCTGATGGCTGCCATTTTTCTTGATGCCTGTGAAGTCATTGTACACTATTTGGGAAATGTTTTAACAGTTGGCTTTGTTCACAGAAGATGAAGATCTTGAGTGAACTTCACACGGCACATAATAGAAAGATGCATAACTGGATATCCACACAGATTCATGAGAACTCCAAGAAATTTCTCAAATATTTATGCTTGGGATATATCCAAAGCATGATTTGTCCCTTCATTTTGAATCCATATGGATCATCAGGAAAATGGAATCCATATGTTTGTCCTTTATTTTCACTTACCTCATCAAAATACATCTTGAATGAACTACCCTCTGTTTCTTGAAATACTATTTTCCTTCCCAAGTGGAGAAACCACATCACCTATGGTCTGAACCTCAGAGAAAGAAAATGTGTTCATCCTTTTGGGATGGGGTAAGGTCCCCAGCTCAGACCTCCCTCTTTTGGCTTCAAAAAGTCCTCCAAACATGGCCTTCATTTTCACTACCACACTGTAGTCTGCCAAGCTAAACTGTGATATCCAGCCATCCCAACAAATCATATTTCTTTCAGGAAAATGAGAGATTCAAACACAAAGAGTCCAACATTTCCTCGGGCACCTACTTTTTTCACTGACACCTAATCCTTTTTGTTGTCACCAGATCAACCTCAGTGTTTTGCATTTTATACTATCTGATAAGAAAAGTAATTTTGGAATTTGATTTCCTTAATATTAGGAAAACATTAAACATTTTTAGCATGCTGTGACTGGCCTTTTGTCCCTCACACTCACTTACTATTTTAATCTGCTTTCCTCAACACCAAACTGGTGGAAATTCCTGTTTCTACACCAGTGCAAATGCTGTTCTTGCTTATGGGATGCTCCACCTCCCTGTCCATCAAGACCTTTCCAAAACATTTCCTCCCCTCTGACCTGGAAGTAGTTGCATGCTTTATTTCTAGTGAGCCCACATGACTAGGTGTGCACTTCGTTAATACGCATCTCATGACACTATAATTATTTATACACAAAACGGTCAATCTCCTCCAAAAGTTTCCATCTCCCTTGAAGGTGAGATGCTTGATCTGTCCTTTATTCTCCCTCATCTCCCAGACAAGAGGGCTCCAACCACTGTTTGCTTGTTGAATAAATGATTAAATCCATGCATAGCTAAGTGACACTTCATGGTCATTACCATATCTTCACTACACCCATCCTGTTACTTGCACAGCTACTGTACCTGTCCTGAGAAATGCATGTACTCCTAGTTGGGGAAGTGAGGATTGAAGCTTCACGTATAATAAAAATGTCAGAATATTGCTGGAAAAGTGAAAGTGAAGAGAAGAGAGACAGCTAATTATTTAGAGAATTCAGATGCTGCAGAGATAGGCTGAGGAGGGTGGGTGTCAGTCCTCGATGCCTCTGAAGGTCTTCCGTGTTTCACATTAATTACACTCACATAACCTCTCCACAGTTGATGTTCCCTCTACTTCTCCAGACGTTTCCCAGTTTAAGCTGCTGGAAATACTGAATTTTGAATATTGGAAGGCACAGTTTCTAAAGGCATGAAAGAAGATAATGGGCAGATTTTGTATTATTTTACATAAAAATGCTACATAGCTAAACTATACACTCCTTTCCTATATGTGGGGCTACATGTAATGTAGTGTTGTGTGTGTGTTTGTATGTATGCATGTACATGTATGTCTATGTTCATTTAACCTTGGATATGAATGTACTTTCATGTTACTGAATTCCAGCCTCTTAATTACTGCATTTCCCTAAAGGATAATTCTAGAATCACATTGTGTGAAAAATAAAAAAAATTAATTATTCATTATTGCAATCATATGAAACATCATAAAAACTGAGTGAATCCTGGCTTTTGTGTTTTGAATAGCAAAAAGGGGCAATTGATGATTTTTAAAAAGAAATGTGAAACTAAGAAAATAATTCAAGAAAAAAATGTATGCATCTCTTCCCGAACCAATGCACCAATGCAAGCCTCAATTAAAATTTTCCTTCCCCATCACTCTTTGCCTCAAAGCTTTGAAAGCTCCTTGCAGAATACATTTTTGAGGGCCAAAACTACGGGTTGGGCACAGAAGGGCTGGGACGGGAGTGACAAATCTCACTGGATATTTCAGAGGCAAAGAATTTGATGCACATGAAAACTATGAGCGCTGAGAAGGATGAAACGACGATTCTTATCTCCTAAAGAGTGTTACGGTCATCAACACCCAGAGTGAGCTGATGAGCAGGGAGTAGGTGACCTTAACAGATACAACTGTGTATGGGCTCATTGTACCATGAAATTAAATTTTCAATCTGAATTGATGAACAAAACTTCTGGTTTGATATTTTTGAACAATAGTTTTAATAGTTTTGTAACTCTTTCCTTTCTGTAAGGATCCATTTGAATTTGGGACTGTGTAAGGAAGCTCTGCCTTGTTGCAAGACTGTGGCTGGGCTCTAGCATTCATTTGTGATTGTTCAGCGTTTGGGGGATAATGGAGCTAATTACTTGTAGGCTGAGGGGAGGGCCTCTATATCTTTGTTCTTTCTTTTCTTCTTTCTGCACCTTCAATAGACTCCTCCCTCTCCTGCTCCTCTTGATCTTTACTCTTCTTCTGTTCTCTGTGGTCCCTGTGGTATGAAAATTTCCAATTCTTTCTCATGCCCAGTCCCTTCCCGTCTCTTCTTCCCTGCTCAGCTCCATGCAAATGTCCTACTTGCTTCTTTTCTTTCATAAGAAGGCATCTTATCCACTTTCTTGTCATTGGAACAGAATATCCAGTGCCTGTGGCTTAAAAAAGAAAGTTTCATTTTGACTCACAGTTTCAGTACGGCCAGCTGGTGCTAACAGACATAGCACAGTGCAAGGGCCTGCTCCTCTTGCCTGGTGGCCAGCAAGTAGAGATAGAAGGGAAGAACAGGGAGGAGGATAAACTTCTGCGCCACACCCCCAGCAACTCAACTCTTCCAATCGGACCCCACCTACTAACAGCAAGTTAGTTATCATATGATCACCTTCCAAACACATGAGGCATTGGGGGCCATTTTAGATCTAAACTATAATACTAGCATAATTGTTTAAAGGGTCTGTATTTGCTTCCTTCATATTTCCATCATTTGTGTAGTCTTTTGGCATCAAATAGCTGCTTCCTGCTCGATCATTCAACCAAACTGCCCAATGCAATGCTCCCTTTCTGGTCTTCATCTCATCTGCCTGGTCCTGGTACCCAACATAGTTAACTCATCCATTCTCCCTAGTCATCTCTTCTCTCTGGCTTCTGGGTTTTTCTTGACTAGCCTTTCTTATTTGCTGTGTTTTCTCCTACATTCTGCAAAGCCCCACACCTAGCTCTGACCTTACGTTCTCTGCCTGCTCTCTTTGCCTCAGCAGTCTCAAAATTGTAGGTCTATACCCGTTATTATAGCCTCTGATCAAAGCACTTGTCTATATTTTTATTTATCTTTTAGACATTTCCACATGGGTGCTTCTTAACATCTTAAAATCAACACGACCAGTTCCAAAATCATAAAATATTGCCCTATACCAGCAGTTCAGTCCAACTTCTTGAAAAGGAAAGAATAATATATGTGGATGTAAAATTCAGAACTTTCCAAGTTCTTAGCAGTGAAGTGCTGGAATGTGTTGGAGAGTATACAGAGATTGTCTGTGCCAGTCCCTCTTTGGGGCATGTTAGGGGTGTCTTTTATTTTGTATCTTCATTCACTTTCCATTCATTTCCTTACCCATATATTCATTTGTATGTTGATCTATTTAGCCATTCCTCATTTACTACTCCTCATTCATTCAAAATACATTAATTATTTGAGTTATTTCAGGAATATAAATGTAAGTACAGCATAATCCATGACTTCAAGAAATTTCATAAGAAAATATTAAAAATTGCATCAAACACTCCAGATGATGTGATAGAAATATTCAAAATCGGCAGCACGAGAGAGGACATGGTCAATCCGAGGAATAGTTGGGTTCAAATAATCCTCAGAATAGATCACATAGCTGGCAAGATAGCTCAGTGGTCTAAAGTGCCTGCTTAGGCAAGTGTGGAGGGACTGGTTTGATTCCCAGCACCACATGCCATGCCAGCCCCACCCCCAGGGTGTGCTGAGCTGGCCACACACACACACACACACACACACACAAGAATGGTTCACATGATACATATCTTAAAGAATGCAGTGCTCTCTCTCTCTCTCTCTCTCTCTCACTTGCTCTCTTTCTCTCTCTCTGTCACACACACACACACACACACACACACACACACACACCACACAAACACATAAAGGCTCACCATGCTACATGAACAAAAGCACTGAGGTCTGAAATAGAGTTATGTTCCTGCTAGGCAGATATATAAGACTGACAGTTAAAACTAAAGAGAACAAAGAGAGGTGGTGAAGATACTTGTATTAACCATGCTTAGGATTGGAAGTTTAACCTGTCATCCTTTGGGGAGTTCTTAAGAGTATGGGACTGGAGACTCCTTGTGAGGAAATATATGAATTTCCTAGGACTGTTGTAATGAAGTGCCACAAACTGAATGTTTAAAATGCAGAAATGTGTCTCACAGCTGGGGAGGTGAGCAGCTCCAAACCAGGTCTATGCTCCTTAAACAACTTGCTAGAGCAGAATGCTTCCTTACTTCTTTGAATTTCTGGAAGCCTACAAATTCCTGGGGTTTTGGGGGCAGCCAACATCTCAAATCTGTCTTTCCTTTCAATCGTATTCATATCCTTCACTATCTGTAGGTCTCTTATGATTTTCTTGCTTGGTCTTAGGCATCTTTTCTTTTTCTTGAGTCCTAATAGATTAAAATCCACACTGATAACTTAATTTGTTGGCAATGATCCTATTTAGAATAAAGGTCTTATTCACAGGCACTGGGAATTAGGGCTCCAATGTAGTTTTCTAGAGGACACAGTTTAACTTATAATAGGGCGATATGACTTTTCTTCTCTTTGGGGGCCCTGCTACCTCCAATCCACTCAATTATAGTATTTTCAATTCTGACTTTAGGGTCTGGCCCAGGGGGAAAAAACACAACTTTTCCTTTTCACTTCCTCTTGGATTATCTACAATTGTTTCTAATATTCAAATAGAATTTTATTAAACTCTAAAGGAGAAAGGAGGAAAAATTATTGAGGAAATGGCACCCCCATAATCTACTGTTACTAATGGTACTATTAACCTTCCATGACCTCTAAGATTATCACTGTTGCTATCAACATTAGCAGCCCTGCTGCTGGTTGACATAAGTATATATGCTGTGTGGCCACCATATGAGCCACTTAACACGTTTCATTTAAACTTCATCAAAATAAATAAAATCAATAAAGTATTTATCAACTGCTGCCTTGCTAGGCAGCCAGTGTCTTGCATGCAAAGATGTTTTGCAGCTAGACCCACTGTATCTCACACCACGTATTTCCTGGACACACCCAGGCTCTTGTCCTTTCAGAGTGTCTTCCCTTTTTGGAAGCTCCTTTGCTGA